>PVIA01003158.1:140415-179472 GCA_004024845.1 Tonatia bakeri | reverse complement strand
CTTCTTCTTCTCTTTCTCCTCCTTCTTCTTAATGAGACTTTTTAACATTTCATATAATACTAGCTTGGTGGTACTACTTAGCTCTTTTAGCCTTTTCTTGTTTGGGAAGCTCTTTATCTGTTCTTTGATTCTAAATGATAGCTTTGCTGGATAGAGTAATCTAAGTTGCAGATCCTTGGTTTTTGTTGCTTTGAATATTTCTTGCCAGTCCTATCTGGCCTGCAAAGTTTCTGTTGAGAAATCAGCTGACAGCCTTATGGGAGTCCCCTTGTAGATAAGTAACTGCTTTTCCCTTGGTGCTTTTAAGATTGTCTTTGTATTTAACCTTTGCCATTTTAATTATGATGTGTCTTGGAGTGGGCCTTTTCAGGTCCATCTTATTTGGGACTTTCTGTGCTTCCTGGATTTGTATGTCTATTTCCTTCACCAAGTTAGGGAAGTTTTGTCATTATTTTTTCAAATAGATTTTCAATTTCTTTCTCTGTCTTTCTCTCCCTCCTTCTGGCACTCCCATGATGCAAATGTTGGTACACTCGAAGTTGTGCCAGAGGCTTCTTAAACTATTCTGATCATTTTGGATTCCTTTTTTTCTTGTTCTCATTGGGTGTTTTTTGATTCCTTATATTCTATATCTCTAATTTGATTCCTGGCTCCATCCCCACTAATGTTGATTCCCTGTAAATTGTTCTTCATTTCAGTTAGTGTATCCTTCATTTATGACTGAATCTTTTTTATGATTTCCATGGTTGTTTTTTTTTTAATGCTATTGAGGTCCTCACTAAGTTCACTTAGCAACCTTCTAACCAGTGTTTTGAATGCTGCATCTAGGAGACTGCTTGTTTCCATTTTGTTTAGTTCTCCCTCTGGAGTTTTGCTCCATTCCTTCATTTGGGCTATGCTTCTTTGTTTCCTCATTTTAGCAGCCTCCCTGTGTTTGTTTCCACATGTTAGGTAGAGCTGCTATGACTTTCTGGCTTGGTAGAGTGGCCTGATGTAGTAACTGTCCTGTAGGGTCCAGTGGCACCTCCTCTACCACCCAAGCTGGGCACTCAAGGTGCACCCACCCTGTGGATTGTGTCTACCCCACTCCTGCAGCCAAGCATTGATTGCTGTTAGCTAGTCAATGGCAGAGATTTACTCAAGCTGATCAGCTAAAATAATTGGCACTGACTATTGGTAACCAACCTCCAAACACCATGGAGTATTGGCTGTGCAGGGCTCACTCCACAGAGCAGGACTTAGTTCAGCAGGGCTCTGGTGCCCACTGAGTCTGACCCTTGAGTGTGTTGCTCATGGAGGTGGTTGGGTGGTGGTGTTATGACATGGTCTGTAGCTGTTCACTGGGTGTGCAGGCTCTGGGGAGGTCCCATTATTAACACAGGAGGTGGCAGGCCAAGGTCAGCCACCCCTGTGTTCTGCCTGGGCCACCCAAATAAGCTACAAAGCAATCTGTATTTGGCTGCTGCTTGTACTGGGTTTGGTGGTGCCCAAGTGAGTTTGAGCTGTAAACCAAGGCCAGCTGTTGCTACTGCTGGGCCTGGGGCCACTTAGCAATAGGGGCAGTGAAACTGAGGCCAGATGTTGTTTGTTTGAGAGAATTTAGGAAGATGTGAATCATGAGCCAAGACAAACTATTTGTATGGAAAAGCCACTGGAAATAGATTGGGTGGGCCCAAAATTTGGGTGGGTGGAACCTCAGGGATTCACTAGGGTGGGGCAAACAGTGTGAGCCAGGTTGATGTCTCAGTTATGGCATCCACCTGCCCACTCTGTGGTTCTGTGGAGGGGGGCTCAGAAAAGGAACAATGGCCTCTGCCAGTTCTTCTATTTAGGATAAAGCTGCCCCCAAAATCTCACCCTGATGCTGGACAATTCTGCTTCTCCCTATATGTCTGTGATGACTTTCAAGCTGCTGTTGTTGTGCTGGAGCTCAGAGGTAGTGGGTCCAAGTAAGTGTGTGTGTGGGCCCTTTAAGAAGAACTGCCTGAGACTCTAGCAGTTTGTTTCCCACAGCCTCAATCCCCACAGGTTTTTATAGGCAGAAGTTATCACTTATCTTCCTGGCACTGGAACTTTGGGCTGGGGGACCTGGTGTAGGACTGGGACCCTCTTGCTCCTGTGAAATCCTTCCTGAATTTTATCCACCACATGTGGGTGTGGGACCAGCTTGCTCCACATCCTGCCCCTCCTACCAGTCTGGATATAGTTTCTTCTTTAATTCTGCATTTGTAGGACTTCCATTTGGCTTGATTTTTGACAGTTCTGAATGATGATTGTTCTGTAGTTTAGTTGTAATTTTGATGTGGTTGTACAAGGAGGTGAGCTGTGTTTACCTATGCCACTATCTTGAACCTCTCTTCAATACATACAGTTTTATTTGTCAAGCATACCTCAATAAATCCAGGAGGAAAAAAGAGACCAGTCTGGAAAAATCCATAAACATATGTTAACATTTTATCAAAGGGTATATCACAGCCCTGGCTGGTGTGGCTCAGTTGGCTGGAGTATCGTCCCATAAACAAAGTTTGCAGATTTGATTCCCAGTCAGGGCACATGTCTGGGTTGCAGGTTTGGTCATCAGTAAAGGCACATGCCAGAGGCAACTGATTGATGTTTTGTTCCCTTCTCTCTCTCCCTCCCTTCCCCTTCTCTAAAATCAATGAGTATGTCCTTGGGTGAGGACTGTTCTAAAAAGGTGTAACACAGTTTACCTGCCCTAAAATCAAGAGTAAGAGAAGCACTCCACTGTAATAAATCCTACATCTCTGTAGCAAGAAGAGAAAAAATAAAATTATTTTCATTTCCCTGAAATGATTTGGCTGGATCACTGAAGTAAAAAAAATTGCTGCAGTTAGAATTACTTCATGTAATTTAAATGAAAGTAGAGATGCCCACCCGAACTCTTACACTGAAAGTACTCAAGTCAATCCCTCAATCTTCCAGTGTTTTAAAAATTCAGTTACAGAATTAAAGAGAAAACATTTATTCCACACCCTCTACTTCCTGAAAGGACCATAGCATAATTTCCAAAAAATGAGAACCTATTCTATTTCTTAAGACATCAAGGGGACACTTCCCACTTGGCTATGAATCAGGCAGAAAAATAGCAAAGACAGAAAGCTAGTTTTCTGCTTTTAAAAACAGTTTTGGGTGAGCCAATCTTTTTTAAAGGTGCTCATAACTTTATAATCTTGTATAGGCAAAAAGTTACATCATTATAACCTATCAAAAGGATTTCAAGTACTGTATTTGAAGCAAAGTCTGATAATTTGTTAAATGATTATCTTCGGAGATGAAAATAGTCCATGTGGCAAAAAAAAAAAAAATCTGTTTTTCCCCCTGTGATTTCAACTGCCCAAAGTTCCAACTGTCCAAAAATAGAGAGAAGATGGCTAAACCTGAGACAGATTGAATCAATGTAATAAAATTATGTGGTGTGGAGAGACTTGAGTCTGTAATTTAAAAGTCACCACCATGTATATTCAATCCAGTTGATGCTAATCTTTAAAGTCTAATATGTGAAAGCAAGAAAACAGAATATTTAACAAAATTATTCTTTGTTTTCTGATTTATTTTTGCTTATGTTTTCATATTTCCTAAGATATGGATAATATTCCAGTCAATAAAATAAAAGGAATATGTACATTCTGGGATGTTTTAATATTTGTTTTAAGTTATAATAAAGACATAAAGTAGAGAGTCAAGACACAATTTCCAGTCCCAATACTCTTCATACATTAAAAAGTGACATAAAGTAAAAAGAACATCCCCACCTTAATTTTTTGAGTTTGTTTCCCAATCAGTAGAAGAATATTTGTCTGATCATTAGGTAGTGGCTGCTTGGAGTACCACGTGAAAAAAAAATGATCTAAAGGCCACATTCAGTACAGCTGGAAAGACTGACTTGATTGATAAGTACTGTCTGCCACACCCACCAATTGATCAAAAAAAAAAAAAGGGAGAGAAGAAGCACGAGCATTGTATGCTGGTTATTCAAAAAGCAGTTTTTATTTATGTTAATACAGATGCCTTTTTACAGTTGGAACAAAATATCTGATACACAATTTTGAGTTTTTAGCAGCACCTGCAACAAGAGGATTGTGGAATACCTCAGGGTAAAGTAGAGATGGCTGAGGCTAGCACAAATTAACCTGAAATTTAACAATCCACTGAAGTCACATGGAATCTGAGGCCCCCTGAATATTAGCCCAATACATGAAAATAAACAGAATAAATATTCTGTATGACATTCAAATGGACTATTGAAAAACAGTATAGTTTCAATTAGAAATATTTTATTCAAAAAATCTAGTGTATATGAAAAACTACCAAAAATACTGCACTGCACATTCTAGGGTACACAGTTTCTAAGCCTATATGCACAATTCCTGGGATTCACAGATTTCAGCCTTTGGTGTTTTTTAATTTTACTCAAATTACACATTACCAAAATGCCACTGTTGGTTTTTTTTTATCACTTTATGTCAAGTGCTTTCACTAAGATATTCTGTAGTGATTTAGCAGGGAAAAATTGTCATAGCTAAGAGGAAAGAGGCCTCAGTTGACCTGCCAATAAAATTAACACTTCTTTCAGATGCACAGGAGGCCTATGAATGGGATACCTACACAATTTTTTTTTTACTTAAATGGCCATATTCTATTTTACAGACAAGTACTATTCTGAGTGGATGGAGGTCTTTATGAAGGCCTGAGATCTACAAATAGAAAATATTATAAGCAGAATGCAAGTAGAAAGAGAAGGCCCCAGGTCTCATGCGCTTTAAAACAATTAACATTTAATAGTTCTGATGTACAGAATTTCACCCTAACGAGATTGTACCAACATGATCATAGAATTTTGAAACCAGTGTTTATAGGCATAGGCAGGATAGGGACCAATACTTATGAGCTATGGAATTCCAGTTCTGTCTTTGATTTCTGTCATAAAAGTTTGCTGGACAGTAGGGTTGGGACTATATTTCAATTGGAAATATTGAGTATGACCGGGTTGAAATGTCTTCAACTTGGCTGTGTGGCCAAAAAGTCGCAGAGCTCTTAAAACACCCAAGGTTCAAAGTGTAAGGCTGATTCCATATGTGGCTACAATGGAGACTTCTAGGCTATATTCTTGTGAAAGCTCCCATACCCCTCAACCCCAGCTCAAGTCTCTTTTGGGGGTCATTTATAACTGTCCCTCACCAACCTGGGTCACTATTTTTATCAATGTTTTAAAAGTATAGCTAAAAATTTATGCAAGACAAACAGGTCAACCAACAAGAACTAGACTTCATATAGATAGCTGGTAGTCATAGTAATAAAATTTTGACAAACCACTTTTGTATTTTAATATGGTATCTTTAGGATGTTTATATCAGTGCACACAATGTTTACTTTGATCTCAAGATTTTTCCTGCCATAGTATGAAAGCAAAAGACAGAGCTATGTAGTTGCTGTTAAACGCTGATCCCAGAATAGTTTTTGAGCATTTTAAAAGTCCCTCTCCATAGTCTTAGCTATTGTCTTAAAATACATCTAACTATAACATGGCACTGAAACATAGTATGTAGCTTACAGATTCTTAGAACTTAGAGCTGGAAGGGACCTTAAACCAAACATCCAGCCAGCACAGAAATTATTTTCATGGCATTTTAACAGATGGTCATACAGCATCTACTTCAATATTTTTAGTAGAAGGGAGTTTACTATTAAGGCAATCCATTCCACTGTTGGACAACTCTAATTATGAAAAATTCATTTTAATAATGGGTTGAAGTCTGCTCTCTGGTCACTTTCTTCTATAATAAATATTGGAGTTAAGGAACCCTGTGAGAAAAGCCCATTATCCCCCAATCTTTTCTGAAGGCTTATCTGAGAGCACAGCATGGTGGACCAAAGGACCATCAAACTTATGAGCAAAGAACACTGCATTCAAAACCATATACTAAGCAGCATTGCTAAATTGTTAAGAGGTTGTCAGAGAAGCAACATCCTTACGCAGCAAAAAAGTAGACTTATGAAGTAAAAAGCAAACCAACCATTTATTTGCAAGGGTGGTTGGCATATTTAAACATAATCCATTTTGTAGTACCCTGTTACTTCAAATGCAAGAAATATAATCAAGTTCCAGTGTCATCAGTGTATCTCTTGTTGAGATGGTATTTTTTGAAAAGCTCAGATGGAAGGAAAGCACACATAAGGATTTAAACAAGGCAGTGTACATCATTATACTTTTGCATTCCTAACTATTACAACCTTTTTATAATTCAAGCTTAGGACATCTTTGTTTGCATTATTATATTTATTGTAATACAGCTCAGAGTATTATTTTCCCCCTTTGGCAGACATGTTAGAAATTGCTTGGCAATAGTCAGTGGTGACATTTGTTAATTGATTAATGGAACACTTATAGGAATAGCTGTAGCTCTTTAATTCCTTCATGCAACTGGGTTCTAAGTTTAAACTGTGATTTGAAAAATATTTAAATCTCTCAGGACTAAAGCTTTCTGAAATGTCCTGATGCACACAAGAAGGAAATAGCAGAAATCACACAAAATACACTTGGCTTAATAGATGCTTTAAAAAAATTGCTCTACAACTTCAGTTTGAAAGACTCTAAATAACAATTACAACTTTATCTCTTACCCTTTCTTTTGTGTGTGCACTTTTAAAGAGGCACAGTTATTTTTACATTACTGACTTACCAATTTGAGGTATGCTTTTAAAAGGCTTCTTACTTTTAACAGCATGAAGATCCTGCTTTGGAGCCACTGTTCAAGTCAATAGTGTGACCCAACATGCAATGCTCCAACTGTTCCTCTACAGCCAACACCTGCCTGACAGCTTCTTCAAAGGCCACTGTTACATTAGTATCATCTTTGGCACTTGTTTCTAGATAAGGGTAATCACCATTTTCCATGCACCAGGCTTGTGCCTCCTCAGTAGTCACTTGCCTATCCTCTTTGTCTACCTTGTTACCCAGAACTACAAAGGGGAAGTGCTCAGGGTCTTTCACATCTGCATAGTAGATGAATTCTTTCTGCCAGTTACCAAGGTTATCAAAGCTCTGTCGGTCATCCACGCTGAAGGTCAAGAGGCAGCAGTCTGCTCCCCTGTAGAAGGGTGTCCTAAGGCTCTTGAAACGTTCCTGCCCTGCAGTGTCCCAGATCTGAAGAGTTACAAAACGTCCATCTACCTCCAGATCTCGATTTAAGAACTCTACCCCTATGGTGTGAAAAGCCTGGGAGTCAAATTTATTGGTTACATAACGGTTCATAAGTGAGCTTTTCCCAACTCCACCATCACCCAAGAGAATGACCTTTAAGAGCAAGGATTTACCACTCATTGTTGCAGCACCAGATAAGGAGGAGTTTATAACCAAGAGAACCTGAAAATAAAATGAAAGGTAGGAGGGAAACAGTTAAACTTTAAATGGAAATCAACTTCATAATAAAAGTATCTAAATTATGAGGCTTTCTAATTTAGCTTTTCTTGATTCATGCTCATTAACTGATATAGTACAGCAGAAGGAATAAACCTTTTTGAATGAGGAGAAAATTAGGTCTTGTTTTTCTGAGGACTCTTTCTTGTGCCAGGAAAATCACTGAATGCCATGTGTAAGCAGACCAGCAGATGGTGCTGCAATTTGGTTCAGCTCTAACCCTATTCTCAGAGGAGAGAGTCTAGAATAGGGTTGTCACTCAACTGTGTAACCACATTAGCTTCTACTTTGGACAGTTCCAGACAAGAGGCAAATACTATGAACTTTATTCAGGTGTTGAAGTTTGTTTCCAATGGACACAAGCATTATTGAGGAGAGAAAACTGCATAGGCTAGAATTCTGTCAGTAGAGGTTTGGGGTAGAATTAGACCAAACTCGGAAGATGGAAAAAGGTCAAGCTTCTTCTGAAATTTGCCCCATTTTACTTGCATTGATATGGGTACTCTCACAAGTAAAAGATCTTCCATAATCTTTTCTTCATAGAACAGTATCAGTTAAATTGATGATAGTTGGCTGGTTACCAATATAATAGCTATTATTCAGGAGGAATATATTGAATAGCTTATTAATTTTTAGATTTAGGTTCTATTCCATACCAACACTGAAAAATAGTGTAAACTCTCAAATGCTAATAATTATACTGAATCCTTTTGTTACCTCCATAGCACATCTATACATGGAATACCTAGAATGCATCTTAAGATAAAAAGATCAAATATTTACTGAACAACTACCTTGTACTAGATTCTGTTAGATATTTTCACACTAGCTCCATTATGATGGAACTCAACAATGATGATGTTAATTGAGTATTATTTATTCAACAGGCCCAAAGAGATGAAAACTAATCAGTAATCAAAACAGCACATGCAAAAGAGTCTGGAGGCACATACATTTGAAATGTAATGTTTTAAAAACCTCAGTAGTCCTTAAAATTATGTTGGTGTACATGTGTACTAACAATATATTTTTCCAAACATTCATTTTTAGGAGCTCCAATGAAAAAAGTATAAAATATACCTAGCCAGGTAAGTATAAAATATAAACCTACCCAGTTGGGTCTTTGTCACAATCTTCCCTTTTCTTGTTATTTTTCTTTTTTAAGATTCTAAAAAGCAAGTTGGGAAACATTATTTTTTTTAAATCTATAAAATAAAGACTATATATATAAACAAACTGAAGTCAGGAAAAACACAGGCCAGCCTCAAACTTACCTATAGAGAATGATTTTCATAAATATACTTAAAAGTTTAAAAGGCTATAAATGCTTAACATGAACAAAATAACTTTACTGCAAGAACTTTAACTTGAGTGTACTTTATATGATACTTAAAGTTTTATAGTGTCTCTCCATTGAACTCTCCATTCAAAGTAAATCAAAGAAAGTGGGTGGTATTCATAGTAGAAGATATTCAGGAAAGGGAAAGCACAGAGGAGTCTAAGATATGTTGAGATTCTATGTCAGAAGTGAAACTCCTTCCCTTCATACCTACCAATGTTCCTATCTGCATGAACTTCCTAGTGCACTCACAAATCTGCCTTGAGTTTGTCTCTGCATTTGATCTCACAAGATCAGTGAAGAAAAAGCTATGTTTGGGGATTCCTTGTTTACAATATACTCTCTTGGCTAATTATTTTACTCACTAACTTTGGTCACCTGTCTTTAACATAAGTTTTAGCATTTAGCTGGTTTTACTAAATTCAAACACAACTTTATTTAACATTTTAGTTAATTATGGCAAGAATCTTATTTAACCAGCATCAAGGATGTTAGTCTAAACAGAAAAACTGTCCCTATATTTGTTGAGTGTTCTTCCCTAATGAGAAATAAAGAAGCTTTTAAGAAATCTCTTCTGCTTAATAATTTCATCAATTTTTTCAAATATAGGTAAAGCATATAATAAAGGATTTATTAGAGATATAAATTAGTAAATAGAAATTTAAATAACATTTAAATTGATAGGTTTTATCTTTCTTCTTGGTTTTTATCTATTCTAAAGAATTCTCAAGTTTTCCACAATTCTTGATTTTTGTCCTCTTTTTTCTTTGCTCTCAAACTGCTGTCTTTGGCACCAGCTCAAGTAACAAACATTTCTTTAAATGGCAATGAAACAAGTGTTAGCACACCTCTTTATTTTTAATGCTGGTCTGTAAGATAACTTTATAAAGCCAAACTCTTGAACTCTCACTTTTAAAAAGTAACAGAAGGAAGTGCAAACTTGGGCACAAAAATGACAGTATTAAGGACCCATGCCAAATATGTTCCTCAAGTTTCTAGCAAACAGGTGTTCACATCATTCAATGACTCACTAACTCTGCTCTGCCAGTTGCAGATACATCCGATGATGGGCCAAGGACTGAGTGCATATGGAAACCAAATGCTCAGCTCCAGGAATAATGATAAAGTATTACCTATCTGAGGTAATGCTTCAGTTGCTTGTACATTCCCTATTTGGTCATGTGCACACATAAGTTCTGGGTACATAGGCTCTATACCACAGAAAAGGGAGGAAAAGCAGTGTGATTCAGTGTCAAGTGCACTGGGCCGGTAGCAACCAGGAGATAAGAGTCTTCATCTCTGCTTTCCCACTCATTTTTTTTTATGAACTTGGACAGGTCACTTATGGTAATCTTGCTCTGTTTCAATATCTTCCTATATAAAAATAGAGCTGGTAATACATGCCCTAGTTAACTCATAGGATTTGGGGGAAAATGAATAACTTATGAAGTCTGCAAAGATTTGTAAGCATTTATTGAAATTTTGGGTTTGAGGTTTTTGTTCCTCTTGCTCCTCCACCTCCTTCCATTCACTGATGAGAGGGCCTAATGACTTAATATTAACCTTTCTCAGAAAGGGCCTTCCAGTGAGAAGACAACAATTCTTCCTTTTCCCTGTCTTCCATATTTCAGAATGCCTTGTTTCCCCAAATTTTGGGCATCTTCATATACTACAGAATCTCAGTGTTGGAGGGATCTTAAGGGTCTTCTGGTCCAATCCTGCTACTGATGCCTGAGGAAACATTTGAGTACCTACTGTGTGCTGTGTCCTTACTGAGGTGACTCTCTACTCTCCTCTGCTATCTCCAATACCCACTTGTTTGCTGGAGTAGAGATGAATACAGTTTAGGCTTATCTCCTTGCCTTCAGTCACTAAATGCTACTGATATTTCCTTGGACTATCCTTTTCTAGTCTTCTGCTACCAACCTCATTTTGGCCCATATCTCCTTACATCTATTAAGAAAGTTTCCTGGCTGTTCTCTCCTTGCGTTGGGTTTCTCCTTACCTAATCTACTTTTCAAAGCTTAATCACTTGAGCACTCAATGGATTAGACACGGTTGGAAATGTATACATATTTCAGGTGAGGTCTTAACCTCAAGGAGTTTACAAATTAATACATAAGCTTCAGATCTCATGGTTTATAGTTGAAACAGTATCATTTTGTTAACAAAACTTTTTTGCCAAGTATGTCCTTCCAACACAACCAAATTTTAAATTCCTGGATAGTATGACCCATGTTTGTGTATGTCTTTGGAGCCCCTTCAACAAGCAGTACCAGGGTCCTCCATATGGCTAATCAATAAACATATGTTCATTAATTAACTCTTTAGATAGGTTTCCAGAACTAATGCCTCTGAATTTATGCCAAAGTACAGTAGACCCATAGTTTTGTAAGAAATCCAAATACTCTTATTTATAAGGTGGTTTTAGAGCAGAAGCAATGGACTTATCTGGATCATTTTCTAAATGGGACTTAACAGGAATCCCACCTATTCAAAGTTGGTAAAAATATTCCAGTTTCCCTCCCTTTCTCTCACACCTTAAAAGTAAGTATATAAATTTCTCCATTCCCATCAAAAAAATAAGAGGAGAATAATTCTCTCCACTTCATGTTTTCAGTGGTTTCTCACATCCCCATCAGCAGCATCATCATTTGAAAATGAGTGTGATCTCCTTCAGTACATATTTAAGTTGAAAAGAACTAACACAGTATAAAAGCAAATCAATTTTTCCTCTCTTAGAATATGCCAAATTTAGATCAAACCTTAAAAGAAGACAACGTAAATAAGCAAAAGAACTCCTTGATAACTCTAAGTACATTTAATAGGAAAGTCAAGCTCCTTATATATCCTTTATGGGTTCCATATCAGGTTAGGATTTGGACTAAAATGTTTATTCTGATTTTGATCCTATTTAGAAAAATATCTGGCTTTAACAGACCAATTACCTTAGAGATGCAATTCCCCTTTCCTACCCAACTACCCCAAATAGATTAACAAGCATTCTCTAATGATAAATTATTCATTTTTTCCAGTTAGAGTTTAAGTCTCAGACAGTAAATTGAATTAAAAGTTCACATAACAGATACTTGTTAGCTTTCTTTGTTCTTCAACATACTTGTTGAATCAACATACTTCTGAATCTACTGTGCTGGCACCCACACAGGCTTATTAAACTGATTGTATCTAGTTAGGGGAAGGGGTGAATGTGAGAGAGGAGGCAGGACAATGAGGAGAAAGAAGTTGAACCTTTGAAAATAGTACATTTTAGTGTGATGATGGAGAGAAGAGAGAAGTGCAAATTAGTAATGTCAGTTCAGTTGCCATGGGTAGAATAATGCACAAATCTATAATGCAGCTTGGGAGAAAGTCTTGAGAGGGATGTGTACTGCAGGACTGAGTTGGGGAGAGAGCAGCAGAAGAGGGCTAGACAGTGGATGAGAGTGGCACTGGTGGCAATCTGCATAGGAAAGGAGCCATAGTTGGAGGGGAGTGAGGAAAGCCCATCTTGTGGTGACATACTGGTTGAGGCTCCTCAACTCACTGTTGATTCCTGGCAAAATATTTGTTAATATTGCATTCGAGAACTGGGAAAAGATTTCTTTATGTAAAAATCAGTACAAATAAGAAATTATCGAATCCCTGAGATTTTCCTCCTCAAACAGTGTAGGTTATTTCCAATACAACATGATGCTTGATGGCAGTGGCAGGGTTCATGGCAGGGAAGCCCTCTGACATGTGCACTGGATTCATTTTGTAGAGCTAACAAGTTATCCGCTACATCCATGCACTGAGTCCAAGCACCACAGCTGTCATGCCACTCAAATGCTATTCCCACATTTTGGCCCATATTTAGATTCTGTATGCAACTAGAAGGGGCCAATGTGGAATTTCACCTCTAATCTTTCATTCCTCACTATGACAGCTCTGTGACTACAAGCCTGAAGGCACACTAGATAGCAATTTTGCACTGTCCCCAGGCCACTTCTTCCCAAGTAGACTGACTGGAGACAAATAGGTAAGGTTTGGGTAACTGATCAGGGTACCGGGAAAAGAAGCTTCCCTAGGAGACTGGGAATGTAGTCATCTTTATGACAAGGATAGTGTTAGCCTGGAGATCTAGAAAGTGAGATGTCACGCATGGTGTCCACTACCTCGGACCCAGGTCCTCTCATCTCACTCCTAGCTCTTAGAGCCAGCAGCCCTGGTGCATGCGCACTGAGCCACACCCATCCCCAAGGAGCCCTATGCCTTCCTGCCGGGCTCTGGCAGCCTTTGGGATTACTCAGCAACGCCTGTCCTACGCCACCACCTACCCCTGAACTCCGACCACTACAGTGCCGAGGTCCCTTTCTCAAGGATAAGCGGCCCCAGAAATCACCTAGACCTCCCTTTCTCCATCCTCTCCCAAAACCCCCTCCTCTTGGCCTCCTGGGTCTCGGTGGTCCACCGCCCTCCCTGTTCACGCAGAGGCACCTCACCTGACACAAAGGGACAGAGACAGAAGAGATCCGCGGGCTCCAGGCAGTAAGCTCCCGGAGCCGGCAGCCCAGCTCCTCAGAGACACCGTCACTGCTCCCACTGCCTCCTTGTCCTCAGTGGGGCAGCAAGTGCAGCTTGGACCTCGCGGGCCTGACAGCTGCCGCTCGTGCCCGCCGCTGCTGCCGCGCTCAGCGTCACGCCCGCGCCTGCCAGGGGAGGGGGCGGGGCCCCGCGCTGCCTCTTTGGGTACCTTTCTTGGCGCTGGAGACCCAGCTGCCTCCCGCCATAGCTGGTGGAGAGCACAACCTGGCTCGCTCCCTCTTCTTTCATGCTTAGTGTCCAACCCTGGTCTCCTCTGTCCTCTGCCCCTCCCCTCGGTAGGCATGGCGACAATGGACTGTCAAATGTTGCTCTTCCATTTTGTTCCTCTGCAGCCAGGGTCCACAGCCCCATTTCCTGCAATTGCCCTTCCACATACCCCATTTACCATACCACCAAACCTTCTACTTTTGCCAAAAGGATTGCACATACATTTTCCTGTTTCAAATAGCTCAGGAAGATACATTACTAGCAAATACATTACACAACACATTACTCGGCCCTCTAGCTCGCTACTGCTCATGAAATTCTCGTGACAACCCAAAAAGAAACGTTCACATGTGTAACTCAGGCATAGAAGTCACAGCCTTTTGCCCTTACCAGTTAGCGTTCTGGAGGGCCACATAGAGAGCATTGCTAGAGGTTTCCAGAATTGTTGATGGAGTAGAATGAAATGTTCCAATTGTGCCCAGACTCTCAGCCAGTACCTTTTTGTTGTCTCCTATGGCCCTCTAGTACGTCTAACTTGTTTGTGATTTATTCTTTCCTGGAATCAAAGGAGGAAAGAGTTCCTGGGTTATTCAGCCAGCACTCCATCTCTCTGTCAAGCTGATCTACCTGTGAATATTCCCCAATATCTGAAGACCTGTGTCTGCATGGCACTGCCCCTCAGTTACCGGGTGCCCCCTGAGGGCCCTCACACATGCCCTCCCTCCAAAACTACTCAGTCAGTGCCACAGGGTCCAGCTTAAATGTCACTTCCTCAGGGTAACCTTTCTCAATTACCCCTGAATGGAGGAAGTGCCCTGATTTATTCTCTTGCAGTCTTATGTAGACTACTGTGCTTTTCTTCATAATACTTATCAATTGATGATTAGGTATTTAAATGTATATTTTGATTGACAACTGCCTTCCTCCACTAAACAATATTGCATGCTAAAATCAAGGACTGTGACTGTCTAGATTCATTATCATATCCCCAGGGCTTACAGCAATGCTTGTTACACAGGACATGCTTAGAAAATATTGGTTGAATATGAATGAATGTCTTACCATCAATAATTATTGTTCTTTAAAAATAGAATGAAGGGATCTCCCTGGCTGGTGTAGCTCAGTGGATTGAGCATGGGCTGTGAACCAAAGCATCGCAGGTTTGATTCCCAGTCAGGGCACATGCCTGGGTTGCAGGCCACAGCCTCCAGCAACCTCACATTGATGTTTCTCTCTCTTTCTCTTTCTCCCTCCCTCCCCTCTCTAAAAATAAATAAATAAAATCTTAAAAAAATGAAGGGATCTAAATGAATCCTTTGTGCTCCTACTTAAACCAGTCCCTCACCTTCTCCAAACACACTAAAACCCTCTTTTGGTGAATATAGTCCTGTAAATCAATTTTCACTCCCACATTCTTATCTATAATAACAGGAAACTTTTTGAGCATGAGCCCCTTTATATATATATATATATATATATTATACACATGTACTACTGTGCATATATACTTTATATATTACTGCACATTATATAATACATATACATTAAAACATTCCAACAGACATTTTAAAAGAATGAGAAAAATATAAATATATTTCAGTCTTTTTTCTGCACTACAATGAATGCTTAGTAAACTGCTCAAAAACAATAGTCCTTCATACTAGAGTGTCTCATTTTTATGTGACTCTAGTGCCTTTTTTTCCTTTTTGCATAGATGGTATTTTTCAACACTGTAATCATCTCTGAGAAGCCTTCAAACTTACTTGCAGGTTTTAAGGTCTTTTTAATTTCTAGATTTGGATACCCTATTCTCTAGTCAGAAGCTTATAATTGCTGAAGGCATTACACATTTGTAGAATGTTCAAACCCTTAAGGGTAAACGAAATCCTATGTTAGCCCACATACTCTTAACTGCATGTAGTATATTAAAAGAGTCTCTAGAGGCCACTTGAAAAGCAACTACTATCAAGTAGAATAGAAGCAACACACTCCCACTATTTATTAGGAAAACACACAAGAATGGATAGCTCAAAGTTTCAAAGTTGTAACTGGTTTTGTAGCTCTTGCACTGTCAAACCATGCCCTCCACAAATAATGCTTCCATGCATAAGGAAATAATATAATCCTGTTTTTTATAACACAGTTACACAAACACATTCTACTTTTATCATAGTGTGGTCAGAGATAGGAGGCTAAACCAAGATTGCCTTTAAATAAGAGGAGAAAAGGTTACCTTTGGAGAATGACACACACATACAAAAGAAAGCATTCAATGTATAATATTTATTATTTTGAAAAGTCCTCAATTATCATTCAATTTTTAAATACATTGACTTGGGCTTCAAGAATATATCATTGGAATGTGATTACTATAAAAGAAAAGCCTAATTCAGTGTTAAAAAGATGGTTATGAACAAAAGAGCCCTAGCTGTTGTGGCTCAGAGGACTGAGTGCTGGCCTATGAACCAAAGGGTCACTGGTTTGATTCCCAGTCAGGGTACATGCCTGGGTTGTGGACCAGGTCCCCAGTAGGGGGCGCGCAAGAGGCAACCAAACGTTGATGTTTCTCTCCCTCTCTTTCCCTTTCTCTAAAAATAAATATAATCTAAAAAAAAAGAGACCCATGAAGGATACAAATAAATTCATAAATACTGTATACTATTTCCCTTCCTGGAGAGTTGTAATGCATATTAGAACATTAAAGCATTTTTTGTTTATGGAATACTTGTTAACAGAATTCATACACTTCAGAACCCAATTTGGCAGCTGCTATCTTAATCAATTATGCAAAGTGGTAATGTAATTACAGGACATTGTTTTGCCTTGAACATGGATGGCAACAGATATCCTCTTGTTTGGCAACTCATACGGACTTGTAGTGGCTTCTTGGAGAACTGTGCTCTGGAGGATTCCAAGGTGCAACTAGCTCAGTAGAGAAGAGTGATTAGTTACTGATGAGTACCATGGATGAGGCAATGTGTTTGCTGTCCTTGGCCTAAAGTATTCATATGGCAACTATACATTTCATATTTTCCAGATAGTTCTGATTTCAAATATTTTGTTCTGATGGCCCCATATTTACAGTAATAATTATAGGACTATCTGATATTTTATCCAGAAAATATAGTAGCCATAGATATGTAAAAAGGAAATTGGGTAGCAAGAATTTGTCAGTCTTCATGCCTTCGCTATTGTAGATCAATGGATTGAGCACTTGCTGGCAAACCAAGGGTTACCAGTTCAATGCCCAGGGCACATGCCTGGGTTGTGGGCCAGGTCCCCAGTGGGGGGTGCTCAGGAGGCAACCACACATTGATATTTCTCTCTTTCTCTTTCTCCTTCTCTTCCCCTCTCTCAAAAAATAAATAAATAAAATCCTTTAAAAAATTGTCAGTCTTCACCAATCATTCTCCAAAAGCAAATAACTGGTTCTGGTGACACAATAACTTTATCACTTGACATGTGGATAACCTTTGCAATAAGAATACTTTGCAAATTTTTCCATAGCCTGAAGGAAAGATCTCTGAAGATCATGCAATTATTGAAAGCATCAGTATGAACTCAGTTTTATTATATTAAAAATATGTATTTCATTTTCTTTTTAAAAAGATTTCATTTATTTATCTTTAGAGAGAATGGAAGGGAGGGAAAAAGAGAAAGAGAGAAATATTGATATGAGAAAAATATCAGTCAGCTGCCTCTCACACCTGCCCAACATGGACTGAAACTGTAACCCAGGCATGTGCCCTGACTGGGAATCAAACCAGTGACATTTTGCCCTGCAAATTCATGTCCAACTTATTGAGCCACACCGGTCAGGGAAAAAAAATATGTATTTTCAAGCTCTGACCACTGAAAACACTTAGAAACAATGAAAATCCCAGTGCCACAGAACAATCTAGTCCATAGCTTGAGATTCTTTTTTTTTTTTTCATTTTACCATTCGTATTTTTTATCTTCTTTTTCTTAGATAAGTCCCTTTAACATTTCATACAATAAGGGCTGGGTGATGATGAACTCCTTTAACTTGACCTTATCTGAGAAGCACTTTATGTGCCCTCCCATTCTAAATGATAGCTTTGCTGGATAGAGTAATCTTGGATGTAGGTCCTTGCTCTTCAGGTCTTTGAATATGTCTTCCAGACCCTTCCTGCCTGCAAAGTTTCTTTTGAAAAATCAGCTGGCAGTCTGATGGGAACTCTTTGTAGGTAATTGTCTCCTTTTCTCTTGCTGCTTCTAAGATTCTCTCCTTATTTTTAATCTTGGGTACTGTAATTATGATGCGCTTTGGTGTGTTCCTCCTTGGGTCCAACTTCTTTAGGACTCTGAGCTTCCTGGACTTCCTGGAAGTCTATTTCCTTTGCCAGATTGAGGAAATTCTCCTTCATTATTTGTTCAAATAAGTTTTCAATTTTTTGTTCTTCCTCTTCTCCTTCTGGTACTCCTACGATTCAAATGTTGGAACATTTAAAGATGTCCTAGAGGTTACTAAGCTTGTCTTCATTTTTTTTGAATTCTTGTTTCTTCATTCTTTTCTGAATAGATGTTTCTTTCTTCCTTCTGGTCCACCTCATTGATTTGAGTACCAGTTTCCTTCCCATCACTGTTGTTTCCCTGTGCATTTTCCCTCATTTCACTTAATATAGCCTCCATTTTTTCATCTAATTTGTGACCATACTCAACCAATTCTGTGAGCATCCTGATTACCAGTGTTTTGAACTGTGCATCTGATAGTTTGGCTATCTCTTCATTCCTTAGATGTATTTTTTTCTGGAACTTTGATCTGTTCTTTCATTTGGACCATTTTTTCTCTTTCAGTGAGCCAATTACATATACGGTGCAGAGCCTTAGGTGTTCACCAGGGCAGTAACCCACATCGCTGGGTTGTGACACAGTATGTGAGGGAGGAGTTCAAGAGGGAACAGTGCCACTTGCTCTATTTTCTGCCAGTTTTCAGTCACTTCCTCCACTACCCACAAGCAAATTGGGCCCTACTGGTGCTGATTCCTGGGTAGGTGGGCTTGTGTATGTTCTGGGACCCTTTTGGTTTCTCCAGTGAACTCTCCTGTGAAGCTGTTTCTCCTGCTGCTGTATCAATTCCCACAGGTGTTTTCAATCAAAGGTTTGAGGTTTTATCTCCCCGAGCTGGAACTCCGGGTTGTGAGGTCCATCTCACTCCCCAGTTTTTCCTCCAGGTTTATCTGCACATGGATGTCAAACCGCCCAGTCCACAATCCTCTGCCTTGCCCGTACCGGTTCTCCAGTCACTACCTTGCTGTGAGTTCTCTCTGCCTGGTTGCCTGTCTCCGCCCCTCCTACCAGTCTGGATGAATGTTTCTTCTTTGACTCCTTGGTTGTCAGAGTTCCATATAGTTTGATTTTCTGTCTGTTCTGGTTGTTTTGTTGTTTTTAAATTTTTTGTTGTCCTTCTTTTGGTTGTGCGAGGAGGCACAATATGTCTACCTATGCCTCCATCTTGGCCAGAAGTCTCTCTAGCTTGAGATTCTGAATGCCATTTCCCAATGAAAGGACCCAAGGTTTGTTAAATACATACCTGTGGCAAGAAATGTCCAAGATGAACCCGGTATATCATGTCAAAACAGATTGCAAAGAAGCTAAGAAACTGTAAAATAATAGAAAAAAAATATATTGGGTTGGCCAAAAAGTCTGTTTAGTTTTTTTCCATAAAATAAAAGACACATTTTTTAATTTTCACTATTAATTTTATTGATTTGGATATTTTTGAGTATGTCACCTATCTTCCACATGGTATAATGTTGATAATTCTCAATTAATGTCTCTAATTGATCACTATCAACTTCAACTAGCCTACCCAACCGTAGGGCATTGTCCAGCGAGAAATCTCCCCCACAAAACTTTGCAAACCATTTTTGACATGTTCAATCAGTCACAGCACCTTCCCATACACAGCACAAATATTTTTTTTTTTCATTTCAGCTGTGTTTTCACCTTTCTTGAAATGGTAAAGAATAATATGCTGAAAATGTGTATTTTCTTCATTCATTAATATGACTACACAAAAACTCACCAGTTTTGATAAGGTTTTTAAATAATGCACACTGATATGACAGCTGTCACAATACAGTCTAACAAAATTGTTTGGAATGAAGTTAAAGACAACTAAGAGCTACTAGAGCCATCTTACAGTAAAAAACAAATGAACATTTTGGGCAACCCAATATATTGGTCTCTGCCCCCACCTCTCCATTCCTGACACAGAACTTCTGAAACCCTTGTAAATTTCTAAGGGATAAGAGCACTAGGAGTATCTTTGTTCTAATATTTGGTGCTTGACCCCAGTCCCTGACAGAGGGCTCCTAACCACCCTGGAGTTTCCTTGGTGATAGGATTGTCTTTTTGTTCTAATGAGGGGATTCTGGGTGGCTCCTGGATTACTCCTGCATGGGGGCTGGTCACCAGAGAGACCAAGCCATAATTAGAAGCTTGGAATTTTCAGCCATGCCCCAGCCCCCACCTCTCCAGAGATCCTTCATAAACATCTCAAAAGTAAGGGGTTCAAAGAACTTCCATATTGGTGAACACATCTACATACCACGAGGATGATGCACCCCAACTCCACGGGGACAGAAGCTCCCACTCTCAGGACCCTTTTAGACCTCACCCTATGTGTCTCTTCATCAGGCTGTTTATCTGTATGCTTTATCATGTCCTTTAGTAAACTGGTATTTCCTTGATAAACTAGGTCTTTCCTTGAGTTCTGTGAGCTGCTCTAGCAAATAATATAATCCAAGGGTGAGGAGGTCATGGGACCTCTGATATATAGCTAATCAGTCAGAATCACAAGTAACAACCTAGACTTGTGATCAGGCTTTTCTCTGTACTGGACACTACCAGGCTTGTGTGAAAAAAACTTAGGAACCAAATTGAAGAGGCTCTCATTGGACAGTAAAGAGAGTAACTACAATGGACAGAAATATATCAAATATATTTAAATATATGAGTTAATAATGATACTTAAAAATATAGTTGCTCAACTTGGGGAAAGCTAAGAAAGCAGCTCATTATTTTGAAACTGGTGAATAAAATAATAAATCAAACATTTAAGTTGCCTTTCTTATACGCATTCTCTTTCTGTGTAACCAAACAGTGAGAAAAGTGTTGTTTTTGTAGAAGATTTCCAACTAGTAAATTAAGAAGGAATTATGGAATTTTACACCTGTTAATGAATCAATTGATTTATTTAATAAATAATTTTAATTGTTGTTCATGTAGAGTTGTCTCTATTTTCCTGCCACCACTCTCACCCCATCCCAACCCTCACTTCCCACCCTCAATCCTTCCCACCTTTGGCTTTGTCCATGGGTACTTTATACATGTTCCTTGATGACACCTTCCCTTCTTTCCCCCATTCTCCCTCACCCCCAGCCACTCTGGTCACTCTCAGTTTGTTCTTTGTTTCAATATCTCTGGTTATATTTTCCTTGCTTTTTTGTTGATTACATGCCACTTATAGGTGAGATCATATGTATTTATCTTTCACCACCTGGCTTATTTCACTTAGCATAATGCTCTCTAGTCCAATCCATGCTGTCACAAAGGGTAGGGGTTCCTTCTTTCTTTATGCTGCATAGCATTTCATTGTGTAAATGTTCCACAACTTTTTGATTCACTCATTTACTGATGGGTACTTAGGTTGCTTCCAGGACTTGACTATTGTAAATAACACTATTATGAACATTGGGGTGTATAGGTTGTTTTGAATTGGTGTTTCAGGATTGTTACAATATAATCCCAGCAGTGGAATTGCTGGGTCAAAATGCAGTTCCATTTTTAGTTTTCTGTGGAAATTCCATACTGTTTTCCACAGGGGCTGTACCAGTCTGCATTCCCTTTTCTTCACATCCTCTCCAACACTTGTTTGTTGATATGTTTATGATGGCCATTCTCACCAGTGTGAAGTAGTATCTCATTGTGGTTTCAATTTGCATCTCTCTGATGGCTAGTAATGCTGAGCACCTTTTCATGTGTCTCTTCGCCCTCTGTATGTCCTCCTTAGAGAAGTGTCTGTTCAGGTCCTTTGAACATTTTTTAAGATTTTTTCACTTATTTATTTTTTTTTTAGAGAGGGAAGGGAGGGAGAGAGAGAGAGAGAGAGAGAGAGAAACATCAGTGTGCGGTTGCTGGGGGACATGGCCCACAACCTTTGAACATTTTTTAATTGCTTTGTTTGTCTTCCTGGACTGGAGTCATGTGAGTTCTTTATATATTTTGGAGATCAAACCCTTCTTTAGGTCGCATGTGCAAATATGTTTTCCCATACAGTTGGTTCTCTTTTCATTTTAATGCTGTTTTCTTTAGCCAGCCAGAAGCTTTTTATTTTGATAAGGTCCCATTTGCTTATTCTTTTCTTTATGTCCCTTCCTCTAGGGGACATATTGATGAAAATATTGCTGCATGGAATATCTGAGATTTTCCTGCCTATGTTCTCCTCTAGGACTTTTATGGTGTCACAACTTATATTTAAGTCTTTTATCTATGTTGAATTTATTTTTGTGTGTGGTGTAAGTTGGTGATCGAATTTCATTTTTTTTGCATGTAGCTGTCCAGATCTCCCAACACCATTTGTTGAAGAGGCTATGTTTCTTCCATTTTATGCTTCTGCTCCCTTTGTGGAATATTAATTGATCGTAGAGACTTGGGTTTATTTCTGGGCTCTCTATTCTGTTCCATTGGTCTATGTGTATGTTGCTATGTCAGTACCACACTGTTTTGATTACAGTGACCTTTTAATATAGTTTTATATCAGGTATTGTGATCACTGCTACTTTGTTCTTTCACAAAATTGCTGCAGCTATTTGGGGTCATTTACAGTTCCATATACATTTTTGAAATATTTGTTCTGCATCTGTGAAATATATCATTGGTATTATAATAGAGATTACATTGAATCTATAAATTGCTTTGGGTAGTATGGACATTTTGATGGTGTTGATTCTTCAAGTTCATAAACACAGTATATGCTTTCATTTATTTGTGTCTTCCTTAATTTTGTCAGTGTTATGTAGTTTTATGAGTAGAGGATTTTCACCTTCTTGGTAAGGTTTATTCCTAGGTGCTTTCTTTTTCTTGTTGTTATAGCAATTGGGAATTTTTTCCTGATTTCTGATTCTGATCTTTCATTCTTGGTGTACAAAAATGCCTTCAATTTCTGAATATTCACTTTGAATCCTGCTGTTTTGCCAAATTTGCTTATTAGCTCAAGTAATTTTTTGGTGGAGTCCTTAGGGTTTTCTATATAACTATCATATCATCTGCAAAGAGTGAGTTTTACTTCCTTATTTCCAGTTTGGATGCCTTTTATTTCTGTTTTTTGTCTGAGTGCTGTGGCTAGGACTTCCAATACTATGTTGAATAGGAGTGGTGAAAGCGGACATCCTTGTCTTGTTCTTGATCTTAGTGAGAAAGCTTTTATTTTTGCCCATTAAGTACAATGTTGGCTGTAGGTTCCTCATATATGGACTTCATTATGTTGAGGTGTGCTCCCTCTACTCCCACTTTGCTGAGTGTTTTTATCGTGAATGGATGCTGTACCTTATCAAAGACTTTTTTGCACCTATTGATATGATCGTGGGATTTTTGTCTTTCCTTCTATGTGATGTATTATATTTATTGATTTGTGAATGTTATACCACCCTGGCATCCCTGGGATGGATCCCACTCGATCATGCTGTATGATCTTTTTATTATATTCCTGGATGTGCTTTGCCAATATTTTGCTGAGGACTTTAGTGTCAATGTTCATCAGCAATATTGGCCTGTAGTTTTCCTTCTCTGTTGTATCTTTATCTGGTTTTGGGATTAGAATGATGATGGCTTCATAAAAACAGTTGAGAGTGTTCCCTCTTTATGGATATTTTATAATTTTCTGAGAAGGATAGGGGTTAGCTCTTCCCTAAATGTTTTGTAAAATTCTTCTGCAAAACCATCCTGTCCAAGGTTTTTGTGTGCCAGGAGTTTTCTGCTATTGGTTTGTTCAGGCTTTCTGCCTCTTCTTCATTAATATTTGGAGATTATATTTTTCTAGAAATTTGTCCATTTCATCCAGCTTTTCAAATGTCTTGGCATATAGTTGTTCGTAGTAATTTCTTACGATCCTTTGTATCTGTGTGGTATCAGTTGTAATCTGTCCTCTTTCATTTCTGATTTTGTTTATTTGGGCCCTCTCTCTTTTTTTTCTTGATGATTCTGCTTAAAGGCTTGTCAATTTTGTTTATCTTTTCAAAGAATCAGCTCCTGGATTTATTGATCCTTTGGATTGTTGTTTTAGTCTCTATGTTGTTTAATTCTGCTGTGATCTTGGTTATTTCCTTCCTTCTATTCACTCTGAGCTTTGTTTATTGTTGTTCCTCCAGTTCTTGTTGATGTAGAGTTAGGTTATTTATTTGAAATATTTCCTTCTATTTTAGGTAGGCCTATATCACTATGAACTTCCCTCTCAGGACTGCTTTTGCTATGTCCCATAAGTTTTCAAATGTTCTGTGTTCATTTTTATTTGTTTCCAGAAACATTTTGAGTTCTTCCTTGATCTCATTCTTAACCCATGCATTGTTTAATACCATGCTACTCAATCTCCATGAGTATGAGTATTTTTGAGTTTTTTTCTTTAGGTTGGTTTCTAGTTTCAGGCCTTTGTGGTTGGAAAAAATGCTTATTATGATTTCAATTTTTTTTAATTTGTTGAGGTTGGTTTTGTGTCCTATTACATAGTGTATCTTTGAAAATATTCCATGTGTGTTTGAAAAGCATGTGTATTGTGCTTCTTTGGGATGAAAGACACTCTCTCTATATATCTGTTAATGCGTTTGATTTAGAGCATTGTTCAATGCCACAATATCCTTGTTGATATTTTGTTTGGAAGATCTATCCATTTTTGACAGTGGGGTGTTAAAATCCCCTAGTATATGTGTTTTGCTGTCTATACGTTTCTTGAAATCCTCCAAGATTTTCCTTATATATTTGGGTGCCCCTATGTTGGGTGCATATGTTTATAATGTTTATGTCTTTTTGAGGGATAATGTTTATAATGTTTATGTCTTTTTTTAAGTATTATGAAGTGTCCTTCTGGGTCTGTATTTATGGCTTTTGTTTTGAATTCTATTTTGTCTGATATAAGTATTGCTATCCCAGTTTTTTTTCCTGTCCATTTGCTTGGAATATTTGTTTCCAGCCCTTCACTTTCAGTCTGTGTAGGTCTTTTTTTCCGAGGTGGGTATCTTGTCAGCAGCATATGTGTGGGTCATGTTTTCTCATCCATTCAGCTACCCTATGTCTTTTGATTGGATCATTTAATTCATTTACATTTAAGGCTATTATTGATAGGTATTTGTTCATTTTCCTCCCTTTGTACCTGTTTTCCTCTCACTCTTTTTCTTCATCTTGTTATAGCAGTCCCTTTAGCATATCTTGCAGTGCTGGTTTGGTGGAGGTGTATTCTTTCCACCTTCTTTTGTTTGGGGAAGTCTTAATTTTGCCTTCCAGTTTATTCAAGAGCCTTGCTGGGTAGAGTAGTCTTGGTTGCAGGTCTTTGCTTTCCATTACTTGGAATATATTTTGCCACTCTGTCCTGGCTTGTAGTGTGTCTGTTGAGAAATCTGCTGCTAGCCTTACTGGAGCTCTTTTCTTTGTTACTTGTTTCTACCTTGCTGCTTTTAAGATTCTTTATTTGTGTTTAAAACTTGGCATTTTAATTATTATATGTCTTGGAGTAGGCCTCTTAGGGTTCCTCTTGATTGTGACCCTCTGTGCTTCCTGAAGTTGAGTGGCTTTTCCCCTCTCCAGGTTTGGTAATTTTTCTGTCATTATTTTTTCAAGCACATTTTCTATCCCTTGCTGGTTTTCTTCTCTTTATGGTATTCCTATGATTCAAATGTTGTTGCATTTTATGTTTTCTTGAAGTTCCCTTAGCTATCTTCATATTTTTTTAGTCTTTTTTCATGCATCTGCTCTACCTGGGTGTTTCTTTCTGCCTTGTCTTGGAGCTCACTACTTTGGTCCTCTGCTTCATCCAGCCTGCTTGTAATTCTTTCTAGAGTGTTTTTTATTTCAGAAGTTGTATTCTTCATTTATTCCTGGTTCTTGTTTATAGTTTCTATTTCCTTTTTCATACTGTTGCAGTTCAGACTCAGTTCCTTGTAGCTGTCTGTGAGTTCTTTGAGCACTCTCATAGTCATTCTTTTGAATTCTATATCTGATAGTTTGCTTGCCTCCATTTCATTTAGCTCTTTTATTGGGGATTCCTCCATTCTTTTTGATTGCACGTTCTTTCTTTGTCTCACCATTTTAGATGTCTCTTGTTGTTTGTTTCTGTGATTTCTGATGCTCTACTTTGCTAGCTGTCTTTGTACGGTAAACGTTTATGGTAGGAATTCTATGGGATTCGGTGGTGTGGTCTCTTTGATCTCCTTGTCTAGATGTTCTGTGGTTGTCCTTTCTTCCCTTTGTGTGGGTTGTGTTGTTGTACTTGGGTTTTACCTGTTGGTGGTTCCTTTGTTGGTGGGTTCTCTCCTCCAGTGTGTTTACTAGTGTTCACAGCTCTCACCTTACCTTGTCTGTGATCATTATCTAGGTAAAGGCAAAATGGAGTAAGACTGCAGTAGAATATTCTATGGAATTTAAAGTTCCAACAAGTAGAGAACAGATAGGAAATCCTTTGAAGAAGTACAGCAATAACCATGATATTTCACCCAACTAGCCACTTTTTATAAAAGGTGAAAAAGAAATAAAACTCTTATTAGAGAGGAGAAAGCATGTGAGCTGAATCCAGAAAACAGAGCACTTGTGTAAGTTTAGGTGGTGAGGTATAGTGAGAGTAAGGGATAGAATCTAGGCATAGTGTGGGAGATAATAAAGTTAACCACAACAGTAATAATGCTCAGGAAGATAATGAAATGGGCCAAGACCAAGGAGGGCTGATGTGTAGTATTTACAATAATATGGAACAACAATTATTTACAATAATACAGGAACAACAATAATATGACAGGAAATGTATGATGTGAATAAAAAGAATAGAAAGTAAAAGACCAAGAGCAGTGTCTTATTGGAATACAAGTGAAGTGAAAGAAGAAAAATTAAAATGCAATGTGAAAGGGAGAACAAAGAAAAGCAGTCAAACAATGCAATTAAACAAACAAAATGAAGAAAACTAAATAGAAAGAAGAGAAATAATAAATAATAAATAAAATAAATAAAAATAATGAAAATAAAAATAAAAATGCAAGTTCTGTAGGATAGCAAAGTGAAATTTGCCTCAGTTTCCCAGTTGATGTTAGCCTTCTGATCTGTCTCTGGATCTGTCTTTGGTCCTTTGGTCCTTTCACAGCTCCACATCTTATTATCTTACATTTGAGGAAGAAAAAATTAAAAATAAAAGCCTTTTGCTTACTTTAAACCTGCCAAGCAAATTCTGCTGGCATTCCTGGATGCTGCAGGCAGACTGGAGCTGGGCTTCACTTTTTTCCTTTCCTGTGGTTTAGCAAGGATGGGGCTCCATCTGGGCTGCGATATTCACAGGTGCCCAGCCTCCAGCCCAAGCCTTCAGTGCCTTGCTCGGTCCCCACTGTCCATCTGTGCCATGCTGGTGCCTTTAATCCATCACAATGTGACACCTGTGAGGTGCACTGATTAGGATCAACTTGTACCCTTCCTCCTTCCTCTTTCCTGGCTTGGGTGCTGCACACTCTCAAAGTCACTTCAGGGCAGTTTAGTTCCCCTATTAAAATAACCCTCTCTGGGGACTGCTAACTCTCTGAGCCCTTGCTGCCCTCTTCTAATCAGCCCATGCAGCGCCCCTCCTCCTCCCTCTTCGCTGGTCTGGCTACTGTATGGGAGTGGTCCTTGCACAGCAGCTGTGCACCATTTTGTTGTTGTTGTTTATTTTTTTTGTTGTTTTAGTGAATTTTCCTTGGTTGCAGATGGCATTCTTAACAAGCACCTGGGTTTTCACACTGCCCAGCACTCTGACCATTCCTGAGACTCTCTGGGTCATGGTTAGTCACAGCCCAACTCTTCTCCCATCTCCAGGTATCTCCCTGCTCCCCAATTTCTCTGGTACTGTCAAGCCAGTGGTCACAATCCAAGCTGGGGGATGACCCCTGCTGTGTGTCTCCCACTGTGTCTTTATTCCCCCCCAGTGACTTCAAGTACCCAGGTCTCTCCTAGGTGGGCCTGACTTCCCTGCTTTGGGAGGAGAGGGAGCTGTGAAGTTACAGCTGCTGACCCGGTCCTCCTCCAAAGCTCCTACAGCTGCTGTGGTCCCTGGTGCAGGGCCTGGGGACTGCTCAGCCACAGACCCAGGCACAAAGAGCCCAGGGACCTTTCCATCAGCCTACATAATCTCCTTATTATCTATTTTTAAGCATCCTCTGCAATCTTTGGCTTCCAAACTTCATACAAGCTGTGATTCCATTTGCTGTTCACTCTGTTCTTCAGAAGATCGGCTAGGTGTCCCAGTTGCATGCAGGAGCAAGTGGGTTAAGTGCCCACCTACCTCACCACCATCTTCCAGCCTTCTAAAGTTTCAATACTTTACTTTCTTTTTTTTTTTAGAACATTATAGATCTGTTGTCTTATAGCTCTTGCAAATGCTGCAAAACATTGTTCAGATGAATGTGTTAGTCACAATATGATGGTTTGTATAAAAATTAACAAGCAAGCAAAGTATAGCCAAAGACATTGAAATTGAAAACAGGCTGACAGTGATCAGAAGGGAGAGAGGAGGGGATAATGGGGGAAAAGGGTGAAGGGTTTACAGAAACAAGTATAAAAGACATATGGACAATAACAAGGGGGGGTGAAAATGGGGGAGGGAGGTGGGGAGGGCTGCAGTAGTGGGAGAGGTGGGGGGAAGGCAGAAAATTATACTTGAACAACAATAAAAATAAAATGAAGTAAAATAAAATAAAAAATGAAATTATATTTAAAAATTAATGTTTTGAAAATTGAGTTGGCTAATGTAAAACATCCAAATTAAGCTTACTTAACTTTTCTTGAAGAAAAGTTGTATTCTAAGACTATTAAATATCAATTTATCTTCATTGTAAAGTTGAAGTTACAATAATCTTTCTATTCCTTCAAAATAAATATGGTTTTCTTAAATTTTATACTATGTATAAAATTTGTTTAGTTAATTAATATCTTTGATAGTTTCACCTCATTTGCCAATTTAGATCAATTGATATTTACTGCTTGAATAATAATGGGAAAATGTGTTGTGATATCTGCTCTGAGGACAAGGGTGAGAAGACAACAACCTGTAACCACCTACTAATCAATGCAATGTTTCTTTAACATAACAGACCTCTAAATATCTGGATTGCCCTCATACACCCTTTAATTCTTCTTTTCCCCAGCTTAAGTATCTGCAAGTACTGTAAAAAGTCTCCATGTGGACCTGGTTTTGAGATCCTCCATTCTTCTCTTCCCCACCAAAGACCCACAATTTTGCCACTCTTTTCTAGAAATATGATGGCTAGTCATGAAGTCAGCATAAATATGCTTTTACCACACTTATAATATTAACAACTATTTCTGAAAGTAGTGGACTATTTTGCCTTATCAATGCTCATTTTGTTTCTTTTCTGGTCATTTATCCCACTTGTCAGGGCTATGCACAATCCTTACTATGTATTTTAAGATCCATACCAGCCTCCTTTTCTAATTTCGTTTCATTTACAAATCAATAAGCATGTTCTTGATTCCACAATTCAGATTAGTTCATTCATCTGTTCAGCAAATATAAGTGCTACTCCATGCCTGGTCCCACTCTAGAATTTAGGAGTTTGGTGGTGAGTAAAACCAGACATGGTTTCATGAGTTTACAGTCTAGGGGATAAAAATCTAAATGCAACATTCACATTGGTGGACAGTTTGGTTGTTTCTTACAAAACTAAACATACTAGCCATAGCCAGATGACTCAGTTGGTTGGAGCATCATCCTGTGCACCAAAAGTTTGCAGGTTCAATTCCAGGTAGGGGCACATATCTAAGTTGCTGGCTTGATCTGATCCCTAGTCAGGGTGTGTACTGGAGAAAACCAATGGATGTTTCTCTCTCACATCTCTCTCTCTCTCTCTCTCTCTCTCTCTCTCTCTCTCTCTCTCTCTCTCTATCTCATCTCTCTCTTTAAAAATCAATAAACATATCCTTGGGTGAGGATTAAAAAATGAAATATGAACATATTTCTACCATATGTTTCAACAATCATGCTCTTCGGTATTTACTCAAAGGAGTTGAAAACTTACATGCACCTAAAAAACCTGCACATTAATATTTATAGTGGCTTGGATATTTATAGCAGCTTGGCTATAGCAGTTTTGCTTGCCAACATTTGGAAGTAACCAATATTTCCTTCAGTAGGCAAATGGATAAATGAACTGTGGCACATTCAGACAATGGAATATTATTCAATGCTAAAAATAAATGAGCCACCTAACCATGAAAAGACAGAGGAACCTTAAATAAATATAATTAAATGAAAGAAGTCAATGCAAAAAAGCTGCATTCTGTATGAATTTCAACTACATAACATTCTGGAAAATATAAAACTATGGTGACAGTAAAAAGATCAGTGATTTCCAGGGTTTGGGGTGGTGGTAAAAATACTCTGTATCATACCATAATGATGGATACATGTCATCATACATGTGTCCAAATCTATAGGATGCACAACACCAACAGTGAGCTCTAAGGTAAATTATGGACTTTGAGTGATAATAATATGTCAATGTAGGCTCATCAACTATATAAATTACACCACTCTGGTGGGGGATGTTAATAACTGGGGAGGTTATGCACATATGGGGGAGAGGGTGTATCTCTGTACTTTGTTATAAATATTTCTGTGAACCTAAAACTGCTTTAAACATAAAGTCTTTCTCTGACTAGCTTACTTGCTTAGCATAATAATCTCCAGATCCATCTGTGCTGTTACAAAGAGTAAGAGTTCCTTCTTTTCTAAGCTGTGTAGAATCCATTGTGTAAATCTATCACAGGTTTTTTTTATCCACTCCTCTGCTGATGCACACTTGGGCTGTCTTCAGATGTTGGCTATTGTAAGTAATGTTGCAATGAATGTAAGAATGCATATATTTCTTCAAATTAGTGTTTCAAGATTCTTAGGATATATTCTCAGAAGTAGAATTTCTCATATGTGGAATCTAATGAACAAAATAAACTGACAAAAAATTAAAACCAGAGTCATGGCTACATGGAAAAACTGTCAGATCTCAGAGGGGAGGGGTAGGGAAAACTGGGAGAGATTACCCAGAGAACATATATGCATACATGCATAGCCCATGGACACAGACAACAATGTGGTGAAGGCCAGGTTGGGGAGCAGAGGCTTCATGGAGGGGGAAAAGGGAGGAGGAAAATGGGGGACATCTATACTAGTGCCAAGAATAAAAAATTTAAAAAATAAAATCTTAATTATAAAAAGTAAAAAATCAGGAGTCAGGCTGAAGGAGTTAACCACAGACAGTGGATCCCAGGTAGTCTTGAACAGGCTGCCTAAGGCTAGACAGAGTCACCATCTGTCATCACTAGAGGCAGATAGAGAGAAGAAAAAACACTGGTAAATGCTAGATGCTACCAACACAAAATACACCATGGTCTTCTCCATGATTTGCGATATTTTCTTTCTTGCAGAGCTATTTAAGATTCATTTCTTGTCCTTCAAGCTTGTGCACTTTGTCACTAGATTTTATATTGTAGTTTATTTCGATTCACATATTTTGCTTCTCCCTTCTGTTACCCCATTTTGCCTTCCTCTTTTATTATTTTCATATTAAATTTTGTTTTCTCTCTTTATAAAACTTGTTCCCATTCATCACTCTTACTATTTCTCCTCTGTCTACCCTCTCAAAACCAATTTTCTTGTCAATGGTTATCTCACATTCTTTTTCTTGCTCTTGAAATACCCATGTTCTCTCTCCACCTTTAGCAATCTTTGGTAGTTGGTTGTAGATAGGGTAGCTGTTGTTGTATTTTTTTATTTTACCTCTAGAATTTCACTATTTTTGCATTTCAAATCTCATTTTCCCTTTCCCCTCTCCTACTTCTTTTGTCTCAAATTTTAATTATTCCCTGTCTTAGCATGTTTTCTCTTTTTGTCTTTGATCCTGCCCTTTTCTACCTTTTCTTCTGAAATTTTAACTTTTACCTGTCTTAGCCTGGTTTTTGTTCCTTACTTTTAGTATTCCCTCCCCACCACCATCTCAACATCACTTCCCTTCCCTCTAGTTATCTCTTAACCTTCTCTTTCTATCTTTATTTCCTCTTACTCTCATTCCCACCTATACTAATTTTAGCTCATTATTGTTGCTAGAGCTATGGTGGATTTTTTATCCAATGTGGTTCCTGCTTTTATTATTTATTTTTTCCCTTTTTCTTTCTCTCTCACACTTTATTTTATATTTTAAATTTCTGTTTAAACCTAATACTATATGCTGTCCTTCTCTTAGTCCATTCCACCTTCTTCATTCCTTTTTTATTGATGATGTAAATTTTACTTTCTCTCTTTGCATTGCCTGATTCCACACACTTACTAGCCCATCTCCCTCAACCCTCTCAAAATCATTTTTCTTTCAGTAGGACATCTCACATTCCCTCTCCTTTCTTATAGCAGTCTGGTCTTAATCTCATGACACCCTTTTAGTACTGGTTCATTTGCTGTTGATAGTGGGATTTCAGGTGGCAGTTATTTTTTGTGGGGTATGGGTTTGTTTCCTGGGCTTTGTGGTTTTCTTCTAGCAGCACCTGCACAATAGCATAAAAGATGTGGTGGGTGGATGACCTTCAGTCGACCAGCTGAAGGGAAAGACCCACCAAGGAATGACCCAACAGCAATCAAAACCCAATTATATCCAGAGAGCCAACATAAATGGCATAAAGGGCATCCCAAGAGCATGAAGTTCAGGTGATCCAAGGGGCTGCATCACTGAATCACAAAGACTTGAAACCATAGAAGTTCAAACCACAAAGACAGGGAGTCAAAGCATACCAATTAAAAAAGTAGAAGTACACAATAACAGTATCCCCTAAAATGGGGAGACAAAAACAACACCAAATTGAAAGTAAAGGAGGAATCCTCAGAAAAAAGCACTAAATAAAACAGAGGCAAATAAACTATCCAATACTGAGTTCAAAACAATGGTTATAAGGAAGATCAATCAACTCAGTGAGAATTACAAAAAAAAAAAAATACAAGGATCTTACTGCGAAGTACATAGCATGAAAAAGTACACAGAAACTAACCATAAGAACCAGGGGAAAATGAAGAATACAATTTCTGAATTGAACACAGGATAAGGAATCAAAATCAGGCTAGATGAAGCAGAGCATTGAATCAGCATGCTGGAGGAGAAGATAGAAAAAAAAAATCCCAGAAAGAACAAAAAAAGGCAAAGAGACTAAAAAAAGAATGAAGAGGGTTTAAGGGAACTGAAGGACAACATTAAATGTAATAATATCTGTATAATAGGGATACTACAAGGAGAAGAAGAGGAGCAAAAAAATAGAAAACCAGTGTGAAAAACTAATGATGGAAAACTTCCCTAATTTCATGAGAGAAAAATTCACAAGCCCAGGAAGCACAGAAGGTCCCCATGAATGTGAACTGAAAGAGGCCCACTCCAAGATGCATTATAATTAAAATGTCAAAATTCAAAGACAAAGAGAGAATTTTAAAGGCAGTAAGGGAGAAACTGGAAGTAACATACAAGGGAACTCTGATAAGGCCAGCAGCTGACATCTTGACAAGAAACACTACAAGCCAGAGGGGATGGCATGAAATATTGAAAGTAGTGAAAAGCAAAGGCCTGCAACCAACTACTCTGCCCAGCAAGGCTCTCAGTAAAAGTGGTAGGTGAAATAAGGAGGTTTCTGGACACAAGAATGTTAAAAAACTACACCACCACAAAACCAGTATTGCAAGATATGCTAAAGCATCTGCTTGAAGAAGATGAAGAAAAAGAGTGGGACAGAGAGGAACACAAGAACAAAGGGAAAAATGGCAATGAATAAGTATTTATCAATAATAAACTTAAATGTAAATGAATTAAATGCTCCAATCAAAACAAAGGATAGCTGAATAGATAAAAAACCATGACCCATACATATGCTGCCTACAGAGAACCACTTCAGAATAATAGACTTACACAGATTGAAAATAAAAGGAAGAAAAAAAACATTGCAAGCAAATGGAAAGGGAAAAAAAAGCTGGAGTAGTGATACTTATATCAGACAAAATAGACTTTAAAACAAAAACAATTAAAAAAGACAGTGAAGGACACTTCATGATAACCAAGTGAAGAATCCATCAAGAAGATATAAACATTGTAAACATGTATGTACCCACCATAGGAGCACCCAAATATATGAGGAAAATCTTGGAGTATTTCAAGAAAGATGTAGACAACAACACAATTACAGTAGGAGATTTTAATGCCCCACTGTCAACAATGGATAGACCTTCCAAATGAAATTTCAACAAGGATATTGTGGAAATGATGATGCATTATATATAATGTATTTAACTGATTTTATATATATATATATAACCTTTCATCCCAAAGAATCAAAATACACATTCCTTTCAAATACACATAGAACATTTTCAAAGATAGACCACATGATAGGATACAAAACAAGCCTCACCAAATTCAAGAACATTTAAATCAAATCAAGCATTTTCTTGGTAAACAAGGGCTTGAAACTAGAAACCAACTTCAAGGAAAAAATTCAAAAACACTCAAATTTGTGGAGATTGAATAGCATGCTATTAAACATTAGATGGGGTAATAATGATCAAGGAAGAAATAGAAATGTTTCTGGAAACAAATGAAAGTGAATACAAAATATCCCCCAAAGCTATGGGATACCACATGAAGGCAGGCCTGGGAGGGAAGTTGATAGCGATAGAGGTCTACCTAAAAGAGAATAATTTCAAATAAACAACCTAACCCTACATCTATAAGAACTGAAGGAACTACAACAAATAAAGCCCATGGTGAGTAGAAGAAAGGAAATAACCAAGGTCAAAGCAGAATTAAATGACATAGAAACTAAGAGAATAATTAAAAGGATCAGTAAATCCAAAAGCTGGTTCTTGGAATAGTTAAACAAAATCAGCAAGATTTCAACCAGACGCATCAAAAGACGGTGGACCCAAATAAATAAAATTGGAAATGAAACGGGAGAAATTACAACTGATAGCACAGAAATACAAAGGATTGTAAGAAATTACTACAAACAACTATATGCCAAGAATTTGAAAACCTAGGTGAAATGGACAAATTTCTAGAAACATAATCTTCCAAAACTGAATCAAGAAGAAGCAGAAAGCCTCAACAGATCAATAAGAGCTAGTGAATTTGAAGTAGTAATCAAAAAACTACTGGAACACAAAATCCCTGGACCAGATGGTTTCACAGGAGATTTTTACAAAACATTTTTGGAAAAGCTAATGCCTATTCTTCCCAAACTCTTCAAAAAAAATTCAAGAAGACAAAAGACTTCCAAACCCTTTTTATGAAGCCAGCATCATCCTAATCCCAAAAACAGATAAAGACACAACAAAGAAAGAAAACTACAGGCCAATATCCCTGATGAATATAGACGCTAAAGTCCTTCACAAAATGTTCGCAAACTGCATCAAGCAATACATTAAAAAGATCATACACCATGACCAAGTGGGATTCATTCCAGGGATGCAAGGATGGTACAATATTTACAAATCAATAAACATAATATATCACATAAACAAAAGGAAAGTAAAAAATCACATCATCATATCAATAGATGTGTAAAAAGCATTTGATAAGGTAAGGCAACCATTTATGATACAAACATCAAGGAAAGGGAAAGCAGAAGGAGGATTTCTCAACATAATAAAGGCCATATATGAGAAACCTACAGTCAACATCATACTGCACAGGCAAAAACTAAAAGCTTTCCCATTAAGATCAGGAACAAGACAAGGATGTCTGCTTTCACCACTTCAATTTAATAGAGTATTGGAAGTTCTAGCTACAGTGATAACACAAGAAAAAGAAATAAAAGGTATCCAAATTGGAAAGGAGGAAGTAAAACTGCAATTGTTTGCAGATGACATGATAGTGTACACAGAAGACCCTATAGATTCCACCAAAAAATTACTCAGCCTAATAAGTGAATTTGACATAGCAGTGGTATACAAAGTCAATATACAGAAATCAAAGGCATTATTGTACACCAACAATGAGATATCAGAAACAGGAATTAGAGAAAAAAATCCCATTTGCTATAGCAACAAGAAGAGTAGAGTACCTAGGAATAAACTTAACCAAGGAGGTAAAACACATGTACTCAGAAAACTACGAAACACTGAAGAAAGAAATTAGGGAATACACAGATGATTGGAAGCATATACTGTGTTCATGGATTAGAATAATTAACATCCTCAAAATGTTCATACAACCCAAAGCAATTTATAGATTCAATGCAATCCCTATTAAAACAACAATGACAATGTTCCCAGATATACAACAAATGTTTCAAAAATTTATATAGAACCAGAAATACCCCAGATAGCCTCAACAATTTTGCGGTAGAAGAACAAAGTAAGAGGGATCATAATACATGATATCAAACTATATTAGAAGGCCACTGTAATCAAAACAGTCTGGCATTGGCATAGGAACAGACATATAGATCAATGGAACAGAATAGAGAGCCAAGAAATAAACCCATGAGTCTATGGTCAATTAATATTTGATAAAGGGGGAAGAAGCATAAAATGGAGTAATTATAGAGTAAATTGGAGTAAAAAATGGAGTAAAGTGGAGTAAATATACTCCAACACCTCTTCAACAAATGGTGTTGGGAGATCTGGACAGCTACATGCAAAAAAAAATGAGACTCAAACACCAACTTATACCATATACTAAAATAAACTCAAGATGGATAAAAGATTTAAAGATAACTAACAATACCATAAAAGTCCTAGAGGAGAACATAGGCTGGAAAATCTCAGATATTCCACACAGCAATATTTTCATTGATATGTCCTCTAGAGCAAGGGATATAAAGGAAAGAATAAACAAATGGAACTCCAGTAAACTAAAAACCTTCTGCATGGCTAAGAAAACAGCATTAAATGAAAAGGGAACCAACAGTATGGAAAAATATATTTGCCAATTATATCTTGGACAAGGATTTGATCTCTAAAATACAAAAAGAACTCACAGGACTCCACTCCAGAAAGACAAATGACCCAATTAAAAAATGGGCAGAGGAACAGAACAGACACTTTTCCAATGAGGACATACAGAGGGCCCAGAGACATGAAAGATTGCTCAGCATCACTAGCCATCAGAGAGATGCAAATTAAAACTACAATGAGATACTACTTCACACTGGTGAGAATGGCCATCATAAACAAATCAATAAACAACAAGTGCTGGAGAGGTTGTGGAGAAAAGGGAACTCTAGTGCACTGTTGGTGGGAATGTAGACTGGTGCAGCCACTGTAAAAAACAGTATGGAATTTGTTCAAAAAATTGAAAATGTAACTGCTTTTTGATTTGGTACTTCCACTGCTGGGATTATACGCTAAGAATCCTGAAATACCAACTCAAAAGAAGCTGTGCACTCCAGTGTTCATAGCAGTGTTATTTACAATAGTCAAGTGCTAGAAACAGCCTAAGTGTCCATCAGTAAATGAGTGGATCAAAAATTATGGTACATTTACACAATGGAATACTATACAGCAGTAAGGAGTTCCTACCCTTTGTGACAGCATGGATGGAACTGGAAAGCATTATGCTAAGTGAAATAATCCAGGTGGTGAAAGACAAATACCTTATGATCTCACCTTTAATTGGAACCTAATCAACAAAACAAACAAGCAAGCAAAACAAAATCAGAGACATGGAAATAAAGAACAAGGTGACAGTGACCAGAGGGCTGGGGGAGGGGAATAACGGGAATGAAGGGGAAATGTCAAGTCAAGGAATATGTATAATAGACCCATGGACAAAGACAACGGTGGGAGGAGGATTGAATGTGGGAAGTAGGTGGTGAGTAGGGCAGGGGAGATTAATGGGCAAAAATGGGGACAACTGTTACTGAGCAACAATTAAAAGAATTATTTTCCACCTTTTCATCTTTGTCTTTGCAGCTTAGATGTGTCTTTTGTAGGAAGCATATGTTTGGGTTTTGTCTTTTGATGCAGTCTGCTACTCTGTGCCTCTTTATTGGTGTATTTATTACATTAAGATTTAGGGTAATTATTGATGTATGAAGGTTTCCTATAGTCATTTTGTTCTTTGCTTTCTGGTAGCTCTGTGCCTCCATTGGTTCTTTTCTTTTGTGTTTCTATTATTGATTTTGTCTGGTGGGTGTCCATGCTTCTTTCCTCTGTTTCTTCTTTTTATAAGTTACAAGTCTCAGTTTTGGGAATTTTGTGTGTGTTTTCCATTAGGTTTATGACAAAAAAAAAAGTTGCTTATATACAGTAGTTCTTTAGTTTTTTTTAATTCTTTATTTTATTGATTATGCTATTACAGTTGGCCCATTTTCCCCCTTCACTCCCCACCACCCAGCCCATCCCCTGCCACCCTCATTCCCCCCTTTAGTTCATGTCCATGTGTCATAAGTTCTTTAGTGTCTACATGTCCCATACTATTCTTACCCTCCCCCTGTCTATTTTCTACCTACTGTCTATGCTACTTATTCTCTATGTCTTTCCCCCCTCCCTCCTCCTCCTACTTTCCTGTTGCTAACCCTCCATTTGATGACTTTTTTTTTTACTGTTCATATTTTTAATCTTCTTTTTCTTAGATAAGTCCCTTTAACATTTCATATAATAAGGGCTTGGTGATGATGAACTCTTTTAACCTGGCCTTGTCTGAGAAGCACTTTATCAGCCCTTCCATTCTAAATGAGAGCTTTGCTGGATAGAGCAATCTTGCATGTAATTCCTTGCCTTTCATGACTTGGAATACTGCTTGCCAGCCCCTTCTTGACTGTAAGGTCTCTTTTGAGAAATCAGCTGACAGTCTGATGGGAACTCCTTTGTTATGTTACTGTCTCCTTGTCTCTTGCTACTTCTAGGATTCTCTCCTTCATTTTTACCTTGGCTAACATAATTATGATGTGCCTTGGTGTGTTCCTCCTTGGGTCCAACCTCTTTGGGACTCTCTGAGCTTCCTGGACTTCCTGAAAGTCTATTTCCCTTGCCAGATTGGGGAAGTTTTCCTTTAATATCTTTTTAAATAAGTTTTCAATTTGTTGCTTTTCCTCTTCCCCTTCTGGTACCCCTATAATTCGGATGTTGGAACGTTTAAAGGTGTCCTGGAGGTCCCTAAGCCTCTCCTCAGTTTTTTGAATTCTTGTTTCTTCATTCTTTTCTGTTTGGTTGTTCCTTTCTTCCTTCTGGTCCACTCCATTGATTTGAGTCCCAGTTTTC
>PVIA01003158.1:121942-140315 GCA_004024845.1 Tonatia bakeri | reverse complement strand
ATCCTGATCACCAGTGCTTTGAACTGTGCATCTGGTAATTCGGCTATCTCTTGGTCACTTAAAAAAATTGGTTCTGGGGCTTTCAAATATGTTTGAGCCATCTTTTTTATTTTCCTTTGGTTTGGTTGTGGCTGTTTCGTAAAGGCAGCAGAGCCTTAGGTGTTCACCAGGGCGGGGCACCCCAGTCACTGGGTTGTGATGTTGTATGTGGGGGCGGGGTCTGAGAGGGAACAATGGCGCCTGCTCCGCTCTCTCTAGAGCTTCCATCCCCTCCACTGCCTCCCACAAGCAAATTGGGCCCTTCCGGTGCTGGCTCCCGGGCGGTGGGCTTGTGCACTTTCTCGGACTCTGTGGGTCTCCCCGAGAAGTATCCTGTGAGGCTGAGAGAGTCTCCCGGCCTCAGTTCCAAGACGGGGCTCTTAAGCTTTGATACGTGGCAGCACTGCCCATTTTCACTTAGTTTGCGCACAAATGTGTGGCTGCGGACAGCTAGCTGCCCTGCGCCCCTCACTGGGTCTGCTAGTCACCTCCCGCACCCAGGGTCTGCCACCGGTCCATCCACTGCCGTCAGCGCCCTGCGCGCCCGCGCCTGCCAGGCAGCGTTTCTTCCCGCTGGGACCCCTCGACCCCTCTCCGCAGGCCTCCGACTCTGCCGCTCCTTACCGGTCTGGATGTACTGGAGCCCGACTTCTGTTCAGTTAATTTCTCTCTGTTCTGGTTGTTTCTTGTTTCTCAATTTTTGTTGTCTTTAGTTTTGGTTGCGCGAGGAAGCACAATGCGACTGCCTATGCCTCCATCTTGGCCGGAACTCAGTAGTTCTTTAGTTTTTATTTGAGTGCATCTGATCTCCATCTTTCTTTGCTGGTTCAAATATTTGCCCCATCCCCCTTTATGATTTTTTTGTCACAAATTATCCCTGTTTATGCTGTAAGTTGTCTTGGTGATCTTACTCATAGTGCTGTGACCTTTTACTCTTTGTTTCAGGTAGAATAACTCCCTTGAGTATTTTCTGTAGTGGAAGTCTTCTGGTGATAAATTCCATCAGCTTCCGTATGTCTGAAAAAGTCTTTGGCTATATTATTCTTGGGTGGTAATTTTTCTCTTTCAGTATTTTGAATATTTGGTTCCATTCTCTTCTGACTTGTAGAGTTTCTGCTGATAAGTCTGATGATAACCTCATGGATTTTCCTTTGTAGATCACTATTTTCCCTCCCACCCCCAGCTGCTTTAAGAATTTTTTCTTTGTCATTGATTTTTGACAATTTCAATACAATATGCCTTGGAGAGGACCTCTTTGGACTAAGGTAAGTAGGTGTTCTTCTTGCTTCTTGGATTCAAGGATCTAGTCCTTTCCATAGGTTTGGGAAGTTCTCATCCACTATTTGTTTGAGTAGGTTCTCCATTCCTTTCTCCTTCTTGTCTTCTTCTGGAATATCTATAATTCTTATATTGCTTTTTCTGTTGGAGTCAGATAGTTCTTATAGAGCTCCTTCTTTTTTATGTTCAGGTCTCTCTCCTCTTCTTCCCTCTTCATCATTTCTAGATTCCTATCTTCAACATCACTAATTACTTCCTCCATCTGGTCAGCTCTGCTTCCTATGCTCAGTAGCTCATTCCTGATCTCCTTTATTGAATTCTTCACCTCCATGATTTCTATTTGGTTCTTTTAAAAAAAAGTTTCAACCTCTTTTGTAAAGTACTCATTTTGTTCATTAATTTGTTTTCTGAGTGCATTGAATTGTCTGTATTTTCTTGCATCTCATTCAGTATTTTCAGAATGGCAATCTTGAATTCTCTGCCATTTATATCACATATTTCCATGTGTTCTAGTTTTCTTTCTGGAGGTTTGTCATTTTCTTTCTGAGCTGCCTCAATACCTTGGTTATTCATGGTATTGCATGGGCTTCTTCTTTGTCTAGGCATCCATTTTATTAATTTGCACTTCACTAGCAGATTTCTTTGAAGAGGTCTTTTGACTATTTTGTAAATCACAAGTTCTGTGAAATCCCAAAGCTGACCTCTGCAGCTTCATCAGTATTGCCCTGTATAGCCATAATGTTTGGGGGTGGGGTTTGTTTTTCCCTCTCAGTAATGGCAACCCCAGACCTCCACAGGGTCCCCTGCCATGCATCACAACTGGGGATCAGTAACAGAGGGAAATTGCAATTCTGGTGTAAAAGTTCTTGGGCTTGGAGGTAATGTTCTCCAAAATTTGATACTAAGGGCCATAAGGGGCCCAGTTTTGGGATTCTGGAAGCCATCAGTGCTCTGTGGTTCCATTTCTGTTTGGAACACTGACAGCCTGACAGCCCACAGTCACACAGCCATGGTAGAATCCCTGTGCAGTGTCCTTGCCCAGACTTCTTGTTTGACCCAGCCACAGTTTGCACAACTTACTCCTGCAGGAGTGCCCACTGAGACTCTGTGCTCCTCTCAGCCCGGGTGAAAGAAGCACCAGCTATAGTAAGCTTTCTCCCCTTTCCTTGCCTAGCCTACCACAAATTCCAGGCTGCAGGGCTGCTCTGAGCTCTCCTCCTTTCTCGCTTCCTCTGGTTGTTGTTCCCATTTGCCCACTTTTAGATGCCTCAATGCATGGCTCTCTCAGGCATGCCTGTAGGTTCAGCAGGGAATGATTTGTTGAGTTACAGCTGATCGATTTGTTGAAATTTCAGGGGGGGAGACCAAGGGGATCTCTCACAACATCAGTCCTCTGATATGACTCAGAAAATCTTTGAAAGTTGTTACATAGGGCAAAAGGCCATCTGACAATGTTAGCGGATTGATGCTCTGACAGGGGAACTTTGAAAAAGATTTTACCAAAAGCACCTAAAGTATAGAAATTTCCATTTTAGCTCCTTGAGAGAGTTGTACCTCCTTAACCCAAATCCACATGCCTTCTGAATGATTCTGCACCACAAATGGGCCATTTAGTTTCCAATACGAAATCTACTGGGTTAAGCCACCTTGGCTTAAGCAGGAAGTCTTTGACGTGGCCAACAGAGTGCCCCTGGAAATCAAGGAGCCTTTCTGACTAACCAACATCTCAAGTTCTAATCAAAAACCTCAGTGGCTCGGGAAAAGGAGAAATAGCAAAACCAGTGTCCTAAGCAGATCATAAACAGAAATGGGAATACTTATAAAATATTTTAAAATCCTTAAACCTGTACCAAGTTTAAAATTGTTTTCTTAGTAATGCTTACATACTAAAAAATATTTCAAATTCTAGAATTGATGAATATATATGAGCTATTGGGTGAAATGTCTAAGAAACCTAACTGTCTAAGAAACTTCCTTAGAGAGAAAATGTATCAATAAAATGAGAAGTATTTTAAAATAAAAACACAATCATTTTAATAATCTTTATAATACAAAGATATTTTTAAATGTGTAAATGTAAAACAGTATAGAAATTGAACCAAATTATATAACAAAACATATTCTAAAATTGAACCAAACACTCTTTATCATTTCAAGAAAATATAGTATGATGATAAAGCCTAATGAAGAAAGCATACTAAACAGATTTCTGAGCCCTCTCATTTATTAATAAGGATAAAAATATCCTACTTAAATGTTATTAAATAAATCACTTTACAGAAAAGACCAAATAAGGGAAACAGCTTTATTGCTATAAATAACAAATTACAAGCATCAAACTGGGGGGTATTATTTATAAAACAAATAACCCATACAAACATTTTTCAATATGTCCCCTATTGTGGAATTCATGTAAGTAAATAACTGAGGACCCAAACACTTCGTTTGTCCAGTTAAGCAAAGAGTTAAATAAAAAAGTTCATGAAGTGGTATGTTTTTCTCAAGCTTTTTAGAAAGTGGATTAACTAGCCTAACTCATTCAGATCTATCTGAATCTATTCTTTTCTGGTTTATACTCTTTTGATTTTTAAAAAATGACCTGAAAATATGCATCACTGGATGATGGGAGTGTTCAAGCAGAGCAGCTCCAGCCCCTTACCTCTATGGGCTCAGCCAATAAAGGATTCCAGATTCTGAGCCACAGCCATTGGCTCATGTGGCAACAGGTGACTCAGGGTGAACAAATAAGTGCCTTCCTGGGAATTCATTCTTGATGATTGAGGAGAAAATTGGTGTACTTAAAAAAAAATTACAGTTGAGGACTTCTGGTCAAGATGGAGGTGTAGGTGGACATGCATCGCCTTTTCACACAACAACAAAAAGAGTCACAACTAAATCTCAAAACAAATAAAACCCAAAACTGTCAGAAAATTGAACTGCATGGAAGCCCAACAACCAAGGATTTAAAGAAGCCAAATTCATTCAGATGGGTAGGAGGGGTGGAGACTCGGAGAAGGGATGGAGAAGCGAGGAGACCTGGTGTGGTGTAGAGAAGTGGCAGCAGTGGTGGTGGAATGGGCTCTCATGGTCCCACATTCATATGTGGTGGATAAAAATTAGGAGTGATACCTTGAGATTGAGAGATCCCAGTGCCAAGCCAGACCACACAGCCCATGGTTCCAGCATTGGGAAGATAAATCTCCATAACTTCTGGCTGTAAAAACCACTGGGGGTTGGGGCAGCAGAAGAAATGGCTAGATTCTCAGGAAACTTCACTTAAAGAGCCTGCATGGTCTTAAAACATATACAAACCCACCCACTCTGGTATTCAACACCAGGGCAACAGCTGGAAGAGCACAAGCCACATACAGGGAGTGGACCAAGAGACTGGAATCAGAGTGCCTGGCAACCTTCCAGAAGCCATGCAGTGGCACAGTCCCCTCTCTGTGCCTTCCCCTCATACAGAGCCACAAGCAGTGAAGCAGGTTGCCCCACCCTGGTTATTACCTAAGGCTCCACCCTACACAATTTATAGGTGCCTTTTACAGGGAGCCAAGCAGCTCTACCCAATACATACAAACAAACAGGGAGGCTGCCAAATCAAGGAGATAAAGAAATATGGCCCAAATGAAAGAACAGAACAATGCCATAGGAAAAAAAAAACTAAACAAAATGGAGACAGTCAACCTATCAGATGCAGAGTTCAAACCAGTGGTGATCAGGATATTCAAAGAACTCAGTGAGTATGGCAACAACATAAAGGAAGAAATGAAGGTTACACTAAGTGAAATAAAGAAATATCTTCAGGGTTCCAAGAGTGAAGGTAAGGAAGCCAGGGTTCAAATCAATGATTTAGAACATAAGGAAGAAATAAACATTCAACCAGAATAGAAAGAAAAAACAAGAATTCAAAAAATGAGGATAGTATAAGAAGACTCTGGGACATCTCCAAATGTGCCAACATCCAAATCATGGGGATGCCAGAAGGAGAAGAGGAAGAGAAAGAAATTATAAAATTATTCGAAAAAATAATGAAAGAAAACTTCCCTAATTTGCCAAAGGAAATAGACATACAAGTCCAGTAAGCACAGAGAGTCCCAAACAAGTAGGACCCAAAGAGGACCACACCAAGACACATCATAATTAAAGTGCCAAAGGTAAAAGATAGAGAATCTTAAAAGCAGCAAGAGTAAAGGAGAGAGTTACCTAAAAAGGAGTACACATAAGACTATCATCTGATTTCGCAAAAGAAACTTTACAGGCAAGAAGGGACTGGCAAGGAGTATTCAAAGTGATGAAAGGCAAGGACCAACAACCTAGATTAGTCTATCTGGCAAAGCTACCATTTAAAATGGAAAGACAGATAAAGTGCTTCCCAGAGAAGGTAAAGATAAAGGAGTTCATCATTACCAAGCCATTATTACATGAAATATTAAAGGGACTTATTTAAGAAAAAGATCAAAACTATGAACATTGAAAAGGCAACAAATTCACAACTATCAACAACTGAGTCTGAAAATAAAAAATAGACAAACTAAGCAAACAACCAGAACAGTAACAGAATCATAGGTATGGCGATCCTTTGGAGGGTTACCAGCTGGGTGGTGGAAGAGGAAGAATGGGGGAGAAGGTGCAGGAATTAAAAATCATAAATGGTAGGTACGAAATAGACAGAGGGATGTTAAGAGTAATCTAAGAAATAGAGAAAGCCAAAGAACTTACATGCATGACCCATGGACATGAACTAAGAGGGGAGGGACTGCTGGATGGAAGGGGTTACTGGGTGGAGGGGAGCAAAGGGGGAAAAATTGGGACAACCCTTAATAATATAATAAAATATTTTTTAAAAAGTCACATAAGGCATGCCAAAATAAAATATAAAACAGTTCACAGTTGTTATTTTATATTAATTTTAGGTGTACAGCATAGTGGTCAAGCAATTATATGATTAATAAAGTAATCCCCTTGATAATTCTAGTACCCACCAGTGTTACTACAATATTATTGACTGTATTCCCCATGCTGTACTTTACATCATTCTGACTATTGTGCAACTACTAATTTGTACTTCTTAATCCCTTCACTTTTTCACCCAATCCTTAACTCCCCTCCCATCTAGCAACTCTCATTTGCTCTTTGCATCTATGAGTCTGTTTCTGTTTTATTTACATTCTTTAGAGTCCACATGTAAGTGAAATCATATGGTATTTGTCTTTCTCTTATTTCACTCATCATAATACCCTCTAGGTCCACCCATGTTGTCACAAATGGTAAGATTTCAATTTTTTACAGTTGAACAATAATCCATTGTATATATGTACTACTTTATCCACTCCTCTCTTGATTGTCTCTATGGAGGCACTTGGGTTGCCTCCATATCCTGGATATTGCAAATAACCCTGCAATGAACATAGTGGTGCATATATCTTTCCAAATTAGTTTTGGATTTTTACATACTCAGAAGTGAAATTACTGGGTCATAACAGTAGTTTCATTTTTTAATTTCTTTGAGGAAACTCCATACCCTTTTCCATAGTGCTGCACCAATTTGCAATAGGTGTGGCATTTGTGTGTGTGTGTTTTCTCAGGACCCTAAATCCCAATCCCTGCTAATAGTGTGTTTATTGTGGGAAAGTCTTTTTCTGATTAAACAGGAAAGTCAATATAGTGACTGGAAGAGTAGCCCTACATTTATTTTAAGAAATGCTGAATGCCCTGGTTGGTGTGGTTCAGTGGATTGAATGCCCAACTGTGAACTGAAGGGTCACTGGTTCAATTCCCAGTGTAGGGAACATGCCTGGGTTGCAGACCAGGTCCCCAGTAGAGGGCGTGTGAGAGGTATCCACACATTGATATTTCTCTCCCTCTTTTTCTCCCATCCCCTCTCTAAAAAATAAAAAAAAAAAATTTAAGGAAATGCTGACTAAAACTACTCTGAATGAGCAATTGCTTTTCCCACCTCATATCTGTATAGAATACTTACTTTGTAGCTATGTCTTTCACCTGCCACCAGGTCCTCCTCATCTGCTCTGACTCAGTTTAATACACTGCTCAGGATGGAATCACTATGTTAATGAACAGAATGTTTACCAGATGCAAATGAACAATGGGAGTTTCATCCAATATCAGCTCACCTGACAATGTTTATTCTTTCTTTAAAAAAACATTTATTTATTTACAGCCCTGGCTGGCGTAGCTCAGTGGATTGAGTGCGGGCTGCGAACCAAAGCATCACAGGTTCGATTCCCAGTCAGGGCACATGCCTGGGTTGCAGGCCACGTCCCTCAGCAACTGCACATTGATGTTTCTCTCTCTCTCTCTCTCTCTCTCTCTCTCTCTCTCTCTCTCTCTCTCTCTCTCTCTCCCCCCTTCCCTCTCTAAAAATAAAAATAAATAAAATATTAAAAAACACATTTATTTATTTACTTATAGACAGAGGAGAAGGGGAGAGGGAAACATCAATTTGAGGTTGCTTCTTGTGCACCCTTACTAGGGACCTGGCCTGCAACCCAGGCATGTGCCCTGACTGGGAATCAAACTGGCAACCCTTTGGTTGCCAGGCTGGCACTCAATCCACTGAACCATACCAGCCAGGGCTATTCATTCTTTCTTTTAGGTCCTTTGAAATGAGCCCGATTTTGTGCTGGATTAGTGTGCAAATGCAGAGGGTGATAAATCTATCATAGGTGTACAGTATCTTTCTCAAATTTGCAAATGGCAGTGTTGAAAGGAATGCAACTAGTTGGCTGACAGAATCATGGTACAAAGAGATCTGTTCATAAGGAAACTTGAGCACCTCAGTAACAAGGATGGTTCCCCATGCATGCAATTTGGATCCAACAGATCTGGAAGGTGTCATCAGAAGACTCGTAGGTATAGAGGCAGACACACAACAGCTGACTTCAAATACTGGAGCCGGGATTAGGCTATGTGGTTCTCCAGCATACAGAACTGGACTATTGGATAGAAGATACAGGGCACAGGGTAATTAGCCTGTCACAGCAAGGGGCTGAGTGACTCTTCGATAATTGTTTCAGGCAAGATGTAAGGTATTGGTGACTAACATGGTTACTTCTTAGTCCCAAATCTTCTGACTACACTAAGCCCTGTGCTTGTGTCACCTCATTGATATTTGATCAGTGGACCCACCTACTGTTTTTGCTTATGGACGTTTATGCTACTGCAGAGAAAACAGCTTCCACTTCCTAAAAACCCAGTGATTGTTTAAGGATGTCACCCCTAAGAGGTGGGTGGTAAGATAATACTTGCGATTCCAAATAGATACAGACAACACAATCACTTTCTGTAGGGAAAGATACGAATGTTAACAGATCAGTCTGGATGGTTATATATACAAATGCTAACATGTCTAATTGGTGGGATCATAGATGATTGGTTTTTAAATTTCAAGTGATGAAAGTATTGTTTAGTGCAAGGATTGGCACTCACCTATTTATATCATTAGTCTGCTCCATTTTCCGTAATAAAATACCATAGACTAGGTGGCTTAAACAGTAATTTATCTTCTCACAGTTCTGGAGGACCTGGAGTTCCAGATTGAGGACCAGCAGGGTTGGTTTATGGTGAGAACTCTCTTCCTGACTTGCAAATCACCACGTTGTATCCTCACATTATGCCAGAAGAGGGAGGGGAAGATACCTCTGGTGTCTCTTCCTCTTCTTTTAAGGACACAGTCCTATCTGATTAGAGGTCCACCCTTAGGACTTCATTTAACCTTAATTACCCTATCTCAAGATCCAGTCATATTGGGAGGTAGAGATTCAACATATGAATTTTTTTGGTGCAGGGTGGGGGAGGGAGGGGAGACGATTCACTTCATAGCATTTATGCTCACTACAAACACCAAAAATGCTTAGTTCATAAGAGAGGGAATTCTGTTAGAAATTGCCTCTTGCTTCCTTCCCTATCCAATCCCAGCCTCAGCGGCCCCCTCCCATTAAGCTGAAAAGCACTGTCCAGAAAACAAATTCCAGCCCTCACTCACCTTAGATCACTTCAGACCCTATGTTTTCATTTCTTCAATTTATGAGATAAGAGGGCTAGTCCACGTAACCTCTTCTCCCAAAGGTTCTCAAATTCTATGATTCCAACTTTACAGAAAATCATCTCACATTCCCAAGTCAGGACCCACTTGATCTAGACAGAAAAGTGCCATTTCTGTGTGATAAACCTGCTAAAGCACCTTCCCCTGCCTTTTTTTTTTTTGACTGAAGTATACCTGTGTGTACTTCCTAAGAAGACCACCAAGAATGAACAACAGGAACCTTAACATGCATTATTTTATTGCCACATTAGAAATGAAAATGAACTGTGAGAAGGTGCAAAATCATGCTACTTCATGAAGATTATGGAGCAAGGAAAACATCCATTGTAGACAGTTACAAGTGGCTTATCCTATAGGGGATGCAAGGTGTATGTGCACCAGAGTCATCAATGGTGAGATTATCAACAGCACCTGCCAGCTGAAATTTATGTACCAATGGAAAGTTTAAAGATGTAGGGGAGGCAACATTGGTTACCCTAGACTTCTTAACCAGGAAGTATGGGTGAGAAGACATCAGGAGATGCCTAAAATCTCTTCAACACAAAGGTTTACAAAAAACAAGCCCTACAGAGACACTCAGGCAATGTTGACATTTGCTCTTGGGAGAAGATCCTCATTTTATGTTTGAACACACTCTTTCTCCTGCTGGATAGCAAGGGGTACAGGTGAGGAAAACAAACACAAAACATCATTAAGAGGGCATTTGCCTAAGATGGAGTTCAGTTTTTTCCAAGAAGGTTCTTTGCCAAGTCATTGAAGGCTGCCAACCTGTTTTAAGTTTAGAATGGCAAGGCATTAACCTCAAATTCTCAGCCGTGTTTGTGTATGCTTATGTGTGTTTTCACACACACTTTAATGACTTGAACATTCATTAGACTCTATCTGAATTGTGGGGTGTTTTCTCCATTTGAGTGGTAGTTTAACACTGTTGCCATTTTTTCCATAGTTATTTTGAGAATAAGGAGCAAGTGAAGCATTTTCTTCAGGTTTATCTATCACTATACAATTAGGAAGTTATGCCCTTTCAGACAATTTTGACTAACTTTGGAAATTTCAAATAATGCTTAAATGACAGTGTGCCCTTTGGCTTGAAGTTTGTTGCTCACACTGTAAGTCAGAAGGACAAAAATAATTCCTCTATCTCTGGGAAACTTGAACATGTATATTCAAGATCTAAACTGGTTCTCTAACTTTATCTTGTTAGCCAGAGAAGGCCATAACCACAGTTTGCATGGCTCCTTAAGTATGTGATCACAAACCCAAATTGCTAGATGCAGAAAAAATGCCAAATAACCAAAAATTAGGCAAATCTAAGATATTTCCATTTAAGTCCAATATTCCAAGATTGTTTTAAATGTGATTTTTAGTCATTTTCCAACAAAAAAGTAAGTACCATATTTTACCATGTATAATAATGTACACTTTGTTGCCCAAAATTTTGAGGGAAAAATAAGGAAGTGTATTATACATGGATAGTACCGGAAAAACTTTGTATCTGTTCTCGTGTTTTGTAATTGTTACATAAAATTTCTTGTGTCATATGTTCAAACATAAATGCTAAAATTCCTAAATGATAAATACAAAACAAGTATCTAAATATAAATAAATAAAAATTGAATTAAAAGTTAAAATGAAAGACTTTTTCCTGACAGTTTGGGCCAAAAACGTACGTATGCACTATACACAGGAGCCCTTTATACATGGCAAAATATGGTAGTTTTTTAATTGCCCCATTACTATTAGGGCCTATTTTATGAGAACCACTTACATACACCAAGTTTAAAAAATGTTATTTTTAAATGTTACATTAAATACACTGATATTCTATTGCTTGGTACGTGACTAAATTTACTAGATGGGCTTATTTACTGAATGTATCAATTTTCACCATTGTTTGTCTCAAGTAGAAAGCCCCCATGACTTACTTTCCTTTGAGGGGAGGGTATTTTTTTTTGTTAGGTATTAGTTTTCTTCAGCTTTGACCTGTCAAACTTCTCCACTTCAGACAAGTCTGGTTTATCATTCATCTTAACTGAAAAAAAAAAGAAATGAAAATAGAAAAACCTTATCTGGTAGAACCATTATCACACTAAGGAGTAATAACTAATATCAATGCGTTCTTTACCCTCAGATTTTCAACAAGAAAACAGCACGTATCTCAGAAAAGTCATGTTTTTATTAGAATATTTTGAATTTCACATGATCACATCCCATTTCTGATAGGCAGTAAATGCCATTGGATCAGGATGCAACAGAAACCAAGGTGCTCTAGAAACCCAGAGCCAATATGTCCGGCTCTTAAAATCACAGCAGAGGTAAAATGGAGGTGATAGAAGCACAGTAGCAGATAGAGAAGAAAAAATAAAGAATGGATTTCACCAGTTAATGAATTTGTAAGAGGAGATGGCATTATTTGATCTTTTTCACTTCGTATTTAATTACTTAAAGGAGAGGACATTTTTCTTGCAGGGTAGGAAGCAGCACACACAAAAAAGGGTAGCACGAGTTGGACTAGTTTCTATCTGTTTTATCTGCCCAAAGACAGCAGATTAAGGAGCTACAATAAAAGAGGAAGGGAATTAATCCAGTTATAACTAATTGTGGGCCTCATAATAGCTCCCTGTGGCTCTGGTTTGTGATTGCTGTAAGAAGGTACAGCTATATAGGGTCAGACCATGAGCCAGATAGGGTTGATTTTTATTTTATTTCACCATGTTTTCTCTGCAAAGGAAGAAGCGAGGAGAGGAGGTGCCCTGTCACCATTCCAGGTTTGTCCAAGAGACCGGAGGGCAGAGCTCTCCTGTGCGTGTCTGACCCCACCCTGATGGGGGTAATGTACATCTAGTGCTCATAATAGAATGGAGAGGCCTCAAGCAGCCAAAAGTCCCAAATATGACTCCCTTCTGGCAAAGTCAGACTAAGACCCCTCCTTGACCAGCGATTAGACACCATCTCCAGAGGTGAGGAAACAGGGACGTCAAACAAGCAATAACAGGGCTGGGTGCATAGGCCAGTCTGTTGTCAGCAGTTTGCTTATATTTTAATTAACTATCACCGTTGTCAGGCGCCCAGACTCACCTATTGGCCACAGCAGGGGATAAAGTGAAGGGCCAGCCCCCCAGGGTCCATTCTGGACCGCACCCACACTCCTTGTCCTAGAAGCCTCAGACCTGCAGCCACAGCCGACGTGAAGCTCTGGGGGCCGCCCCCTCCGGCCTTCTAGGGACCCACCCCGGAGAACTACGCGGCGGGTGCAGAAGGCGGCGCCAAAGAAGAGGAAGGCGCTGACTTTCCAGGAGACAAAGCTGAAACACAACTCCCAACTCGCCCTCTCCAGTTCTTGAAGGACCAACAGTCCCCGCCTCACGGCCTCCACGCGCTCTTGTCCCCATAATCCTCTGACTCCGGCAGAGCTGCAAGTCCTCACCTGAAGACTGGAAGACCAGAAAAAGGTACATGGGCATGGGAAGAGAACACTCCACAGAAGTTAGCCTTCCCACTCAGAACCCAGCAAGTTTCAGCAGCGGAGCAGGCCCCGCCCTTTACCCTACACCAACCCTCTACGATTGGCCAGGGAACCCTAGGCCCGCCTCTTACCGCTGTAGCCTTGCAGGCCTGAGTTCATTGTCTTAGCTCAAGACCTCACCCACTGAAACGGGGTTTTGATGACGTTATACCAGATCTGCCTCCCTACTCCCGGTCCAAGCTCTGATTCTCCCAGGAACGGATATCTGGCAGGCCTACCCTGCAAGTCCGGCTACTTCCTCTCCCATTCTTCCTTCTTCCCAAGTATACGTTTTCCTACACTGTAGTATGGGCAAGCAGACGCTTCTGGCCAGTTAGCTTTGAATGTCTGGAACTCCGAGATCCAAGCCGAAGGATCCCTGGTCAGGCTTGACTTTTTATAGCCGCACTGCTGCCGATAGATACCGCTCCAGGCTCTTCGTAGTCCGCAACAATAAATTGGACTGACTACACACACAACTTTACGTGTAACGTGAAAGGCTTATTAAAGAAAGTGTCTCAATGAACAAAGTGCAATTAGGATGATTTATAAAGGAATGTCCACTCCCGAAGTAGGAAAATGTCACCTACTCTGCCACCACAGCTACCAACAAGGAAATGACCCTCTTCCCAAGAGACGAGGGTTTTAAAGGGAAGGGAGGCTGGTTTCTGAATCCCTTTGTCTTGTTTCGCGGGCTTTTGGCAGCACTTAAGCATAGAGGTTAATTTCTTTGTTTCATTTCGCGGGCTTCTTACTGTGCTTGCTTAGTTACATAACCTTTAAGCGTGTGCGCAGGCGCGTTTCCCACAATTCCCTTTGATTGCCCCTTTTGGGGGGGTCAAACAGCTATGCTAATTTATTATAATAACATGATAATTAAGTGGGGTGAAACAGGGGTTAACTACCGCTAAAGCTAAGTGTGCAGGCTTGGTCTCTACTAGGTGCTACAAAGCGTTTCCTGGCAACCAGGACGCCACACGCTGGCCGGTAGCAGCAGCAGTGCAGCCTCAGAGCTCCTCCATTGCTATGCTGTCTCCTGCCTTAACTGGAGACAAAGTATCCTGCGATGAACAAACAGTAGTTTGGAAGCATTGATGTGTTGTCTGTTTTAATCTTTGGTCAGGTCATGGAGGAGGGGTCTTCATGGAGAGGGTGACAGTTCAGGATCATTCACACCTAAAGGTGGACATTTCTGTCATAGTGGTTCTCTCCTATGTAAAAGTCACATTTTCAAATGTCTCAGCCACTGGACATGCTGGGGATCAGAGGAGAATCTATTGAAACTATTCGTCTTTATATCCCAATCCCTAACACTTTGGTTGTCCCACAGAAGACACTAAATAAATACCTGTCTGTAGACTGAAGCAAGTTTGGACAGCAGCACCACCTAGTGTCTATGCTGGGGGAGAAAGGTAAGGATCTGGTAATTACTTGACTAAATCTTTAAGGTCATTTTCTGGATATTCACCCAGAATCTTAGCCCATTGTGGTAAAATGAAAATAAGACTATGTCTTTAGCTTGAGCCTGATATTTTCCATTTGCCTCATGTATGGTGGTAGAGTTCTACATAGATTAGCAATCATTCCACAAGGATTTCTCAAGACTCCCCACCTCTTCCATTCTCTTTTTTATGTTTTGCAGCACATTGATTTAATGTGATAATTTTGTATGTTGGAGAAACTTCTATATGAGAAAGGCAGACTCATTTGACAAATAATATTCATTGAATACCGACAATGTTCCAGATATTAAATATAAACCAGTGTTTCCACTACTTAGATTTGAATGTTTTAAAGTATATTTTACAGATTATGCTATTACGGTCTTACCATTTTTTCTCCCCTTCATCTTCCTCTGCCCTGCACCCCAACCCACCCCATCATTTTTCCTCCTTAGTTTATGTCGATGGGTTGTACATAAAAGTTCTTTGACTTCCCCATTTTCTACACTATTCTTAACCTCACCTGTCTAATGTGTACCTACCAATTATCCTTCTTATTCCCTGTACCTTTTCTCCCTCCATTTTTCACCTCCCTTTCACCGCTGATAACCCTCCATGCGGTCCCAATTTCTGAGTTTCCATTCCTGTTCTGGCTGTTTGCCTAGTTTGTTTTTGTTTTTTAGATCAGTTGTTGATAACTTATGAGTTTGCTCTCATTTCACTCTTCATAGATTTGATCATCTTCTTTTTCTTAGAGAAGTCCCTTTAACATTTCATATAATAAGGGCTTATGATGATGAACTCCTTTAACTTGACCTTATCTGGGAAGCACTTTATCTGCCCTCGCATTCTAAATGAAAGCTTTGCTGGATAGAGTAATCTTGGATGTAGGTCCTTGCTTTTTATGACTTGGAATACTTCTTGCCAGTCCCTTCTAGACTGCAAAGTTTCTTTTGAGAAATCAGCTGATAGCCAGCTGATGGGAACTCCTTTGCAGGTAACACTCTCCTTTTCTCTTGCTGCTTTTAAGATTCTCTCTTTATCTTTAATCTTGGGTAATTTAATTATGACATATCTTGGTGTGTTTCTCCTTGGGTCCAACTTCTTTGGGACTCTCTGAGCTTCCTGGGCTTTCTGGAAGTCTATTTCCTTTGCCAGATTGAGGAAGTTCTCCTTCATTATGTTTTCAAATAAGGTTTCAATTTCTTGCTCTTGTTCTCCTTCTGACACCCCTGTGATTTTGCTGTTGGGATGCTTAAAGTTCTCCCAGAGGTTCCTAAGCCTCTCCTCATTTATTTGAATTGTTGTTTCTTCATTCTATTCCAGTTGAGTGTTTATTTCTTCCTCTTGTAGGATGGTGCAGAAAGGGGGGCCCCAAAAGAAGGATTTCTAACGGGGTCCAGAACTCAAGGTGTTCAGGAAATACTAGAAAGATATATAGAATATCCTCACCCCACCCCCACATAGGTGGGAGTTGGGGGAAAGGACAAGTGGAGCAGAGCCATTGAGAGCTGTTTTGCATAGCAACAGCTTTGCAGCTAACCTCTGGCATGGTCATTTAACATATCTATAACCTTTAACTGGTTTCATAGATATGTTAAATAGCTGTGGGCCTGCTTTGACCAGGGAGAAAGGAGTGACTTCCACCCAGGATGTAACTGGGAGGAAACTCCCCCTGGTTACAGTGCCTGCATGAGAGCTTGGAAATAGTTGGCTCAATGACAGGGCACCACACCTATCCAGATCCACTATGGCAGCCCAATAAAGCTGGAAGGATATGAGAGTGCTGGCAAGTGTGGCCAATTGTGGGAGGAGCCAGAAATGGGGCAGCAGAGGAAGATTGGCATGAAGATTTAAACCAAGATGCGACAGCCATTGAAGGGGAGAACCACGAGGTTTTGCCAGAGTGGGGTCTCCCGCGGTCCTGGGAGAGAGAACCATGCAGCTTTGCCAGAGTGGGGACTCCCTCGGCGTTAGAAGAGGTAATCACCACCCAGCTTTAGCAGAGATCCCGATGACACAGCTGATGGTGCTGGGAACTGAAGGAGGCCTACCAGCTGAGATGGATTACTAGGAAGAACTGGGGGCTGCCAGAGCCACAGACTTATATTTCTTTTTCTGAGATACGGTATCCCAGACTGGGCAAAGGCAGGAAGGAGGGACTCTGTGTGTTTATGGGTGTTTTAAGGAACTTTGGGATTTTGATGAAGACATTAGTTCACTATTTTAAGTTTGTATAGCATTAAACAAACATTTCCATTCCTTTTCACAAATCTCTGGCATGGAGAGATGTCTTTCCTATAAGGCGGCAGACATAATAAACCTGGGGGGTTCCTTTCGGGTAATAGTATATCACCCCAGGCCCCCCTTTTATTCTGTAACAGTAATACAACTACTTCTACATGCTCAGTAAAAGCCCACCAAAACTAGCCAGGAAGGATCCGACCTATAAGAATACAATCCCTCCAGCCCATGAGGTCAATCTCTGCTTCCAGTTGGCCTGCTACCATGTTCCCTGCTATAAACTCTGGGTGTTCAGTTCAATTCTTTGTCCGGATCACCAAGTCCCTGGTTACTTGTGTCCACCTGTGACACTCTGTTCCAAATTGTTGATCTGAGTCTCAGTTTCCTTCCCTTCTCTGTTGATTCCCTGTATATTTTTCTTTATTTCACTTTGCATAGCCTTCACTTCTTCCTCTATATTGTGTCTGTAATCAATTATTTCTTTGAGCATCCTGATTACCAATGTTTTCAACTCTGAATCTAATAGGTTGGCTATTTCCTTCTCGCTTCGGGAGTTTTGTTTTGTTTTTAATTTTATTTTAATCATTGTTCAAGTACAGTTTTTTGTCCTTTACTCCCATCCAGCCCACCCACCCATGCCTCCCCACCTCCTTCCCATTTCCATCCCACCCCCTAGTTTTTGTCCATGTGTCTTTAAACTTGTTCCTGTATACACTTCTGCTTGTCCCCTGATATTCCCTCACCTATCTCCTGTCAGTCTGTTCACTCTTTCAGTGTCTTAGGTTATATTTGGCTTGTTTGTTTGTTTTCTTGTTTAGATTCCTGCTAAAGGTGACATAATATGGTAATTGTCTTTCACTGCCAAGCTTATTTCGCTTAGCATAATGCTTTCCAGTTCCATCTGTGCTGTTGCAAAGGGTAGGAGCTCCTTCTTTCTTTCTGCTGCACAGAATTCCATTGTGTAAATGTAGCATAGTTTTTTGATCCACTCATTTACTGATGGGCACTTAGGTTGCTTCCAGCACTTGGCTATTGTGAATTGTGCTGCTATGAACATTGGGGTGCATAGGTTCTTTTGGATTGGCGTTTCAGGGTTCTTAGGATATAATCCTAGCAGTGGAATTGCTGGGTCAAAAAGCAATTCCATTTTTACTTTTCTGAGGAAATTCCATACTGTTTTCCATAGTGGTTGTACAAGTCTGCAATCCTATCAACAGTGCACTAGGGTTCCCTTTTCTCCACAACCTCTCCAACACTTGTTGTTTGTTGCTTTGTTTATGATGGCCATTCTGACTGGTGTGAAGTGGTATCTCATTGCAGTTTTAATTTGCATCTCGCTGATAGCTAGTGATACTGGGCATCTTTTGATGTGTCTCTGGATCCTCTGTATGTCCTCCTTGTAGAAGTGTCTGTTCAAGTCCTTTCCCATTTTTTAATTGGGTTGCTTGTCTTCTTGGAGTGGAGTCGTGTGAGTTCTTTACATATTTTGGAGATTAAACCCTTGTCTGAGGTACCATTGGCAAATATGGTTTCCCATACAGTTGGTTCTCTTTTTACTTTAAAACTGTTTTCTTTAGCTGTGCAGAAGCCTTTTATTTTGATGAGATCCCATTTGTTTATTCTTCCCTTTATGTCTCTTGCTCTAGAGGACAAATCAGTAAAAATGTTGCTATGTGAAATATCTGAGATTTTCCTGCCTATGTTCTCCTCTGGGACTTCAATGGTGTCTTTTATCCAACTTGAATTTATTTTTGTGTATGGTGTAAGTTGGTGCTTGAGTTTCTTTTTTTTTTTTTTTTT